>APFE030248169.1:206457-273900 GCA_000404065.3 Pinus taeda
AAGTCTACTATTGATTCCTTTTATGAAAATAGATGAGAGGAGAACCAAGAGGGCCAACTTGAGTCTTGCGCTCGATTTCCTCTCCTTCTTGATAGAGTTTTTCCGCTTCTTATTTGTCTGCTCAGCTTCAAAAGGACCTGTAGAATCATAGCAACATACTACTATACAAGAAACAAGGATCTAAATTCATAAATAATGTAGGAACAGATGTGCATTAACCATATACAAGCATATATATAAACAAGTACACAAGAATATGGAAGGAAACAAGAATAGCTTTATTCAGATGAAAAGTAGCAAAAAGATTACAACCATGTGCTCTGACCCAGCATCATCCTCCAGCTAAGAAGCCCTTCTTCACCTCAAGCAAAGCATAGATCACCCAACACTATGAATGTACACCAGAATACCAACAACACTTCTCTATAAGTTACAAAATTCCAACCTATGGATCTCCGTGATGAGGGATCCATATATAGATGATTACAGAGAGGTGAGTCATATTTTGGGATCTTGATTACTGTCTTCTCTCTGATAGTTCTTGCTTCCACTTGGAGAATGATGATCTCTTACTCATCCCTGGTCGAAAATAGAGAGGCAAGTGTCAGAGGGGAAGCTTCTGGAAGATTCCATGATCTTCCACCTCGCATTTTTGTCCCTGCCATTTGTCCATTCCCGACCATCTCACCCTACAGAGGAGAAAATCAGTATGCATCACACCTTGTACACTGGGAAGGTGATATGCATCGCACCCTCTGCATTGAGCTTTCAGTATGGTCCAGTTTTGACCATTTATGAGCAGTTTTCAGTGGAGAACTTCTGGGAGATGATGTAATCAGTTTACCTTGTTCCTTTAGTAAGTGAAGCAACACTTTTAGGGACTTAGGAGCCCTCAGTTTATGTACATTTGTGATTGGGGTTGAAGTGCCCAAAAAATTCTATAACACCATGGTTTGCTAATATAGCAAATTACTTGGTTTTAGCATAGTTTCCGCCACCCCTGTCCTCAAAAGGGAAGAGCAAGATTGTGAGAAAAAGTGTCCCTTACACCTAGATTGGGAGAAATCTCTTCAAAATTGGCCTAGATTAGGTTTTGAGGAGATGTGTCAGAGAGGACGAAGTTTTTGACATTATCCTAACCTGTCATGATGGGCCCTGTGGAGGCCATTTTGCGGCAAAGAGGACTGTCTTCGAAATCCTGCAAGTGGGTTACTATTGGCCCACTCTTCATCAAGATGTAAGTAAATATATCAGCCAGTGTGACCGATGTCAAAGGATGGGGAAACCTACTCCAAGGGATGAGATGCCCATGCAACCTTAAGTGACTTTCGAGCCATTTGAAAAGTGGGGCATGGATTTTGTGGGTCCTGTCAACCCTCCTTCACAGAAGAAATCTTACATCATCATGTGTACTGATTATATGACAAAATGGGCAGAAACAAAGGTGATCAAGGCAGCAACAGAAGAAAAAGTAGCTGAGTTTTTGAGAGAGAATATCTTCTACAAGTTTGGATATCCAAGAGAATTAGTCACAGATCAAGGGAGTCAGTTTACCTCCAATTTGATTGAAGACCTACTCACACATCACAAAATTAAGCGCAGAACTTCCACCCCTTATCATCCACAAGAAAATGGACAAATGGAAGTCACTAATAGAGCTTTGGAAGGAATTTTGACCAAGGTAGTGAGCAGCAGCAAGAAAGATTGGGTAGATTGATTGGTTGAGGCCATCTGGGCCTATAAAACCACCTGGAAGACCACTACAGGAATCACACCCTATGAGTTGGTCTATGGGAAGAAGGCTTTGCTATCAATATAATTTGAATATAACACACTAAGGGTTGCAGATCAGCTAGACCTAGATCTCAGCCATGCGCAAAAGGAAAGGTAACATTAGCTAAATGGATTGGATGAACAAAGGTTGCAGACCCTTCTCCACTCAGAGGTAGTCCAACTTCAAAGGAAAATATGGCATGATAGACACCTCAAAGAGAAATAATTCCCGGAAGGAGATTGGGCGTTGCTGTATGATTCAAGATATAAAGATTTCAAGGGAAAACTGAAGACAAGATGGTTGAGACCGTACATAGTAGAAAGCTGCAATGACAATGGTTCAGTTTTGATCAAGACCGTCGATGAAGAAGCCATCCCCATGCTTGTCAATGGGCATGGGTTGAAGATATGCAGGAAGGCCCTCTCCAAGCAAGAATTCATTGAGAATCTGAGTAAAATAGTGTTGGTAGTGGAGAAAACTTCTGCTCCAGTCCACCCACACCCTCAAAAAAAAAAAGGAGAGAAAAACAGGAAAGAAAAAAGAAGAATAAAAGTTCCTTCGGTGAAACCTCCCCTTGGAGGCACCCAGGGTAGGCAGTGAGGGTGAAAACCTCGTGGAGGTGCCCCGGGAATGCAAAATTAACTTTTTTTGAATGCATTGTAGATTGCAGGAGGGCCACAGAAGAAAAAGAGACATGGCCAGGCTGAATACATTTCTCATAGATCATTTCTCTATTGCCATTGTCTTTTCCTAGTCCCTGGTCTCACTTGTTCTGGAAATTATGCATCCTATAGGAGGCTTTATGCCTTCTACAAAAGGCTCCTGTAGAAATAAAAAAAAGCTCGAAATCAAGTCCAGAAAAGGATCATAGGGCTAAAAAATTGTTCTGAAGACCTATGGACCCCTCTAGCACCATTCATCCTCCTAACTCACCATTCCACACCTACACCACTGCATTTCCACTCACTTCTTTTTTCCCTGCACAAAAAACACAGAAATCCTGTTTCTTTTATTTATTTATTTTTAAATGAAGAATGAAACAATAGCATCCTAAACTTAATTCTTACCTAGTGCATACCAGCTGCTTTTCCTTTTCCTTCATAACTTGCCTCAGCTAGAAGTTTTAGAGGGAGAAGTAGTTACAGGAAATCCTGCAGGATTCCTGTAATAGTTGATCCCCTTAAAAATCAAGCTCTAGAGGTAGGGTCAGTGTAGCCACAGGTGCATAAAATGTACAGGGAGCCAGACCTGATCAAAGATCATCAGTACAAGCTAGCCGAGGCACCAATTCAAAAGCTACAGGCGGCAGCAATAGCAATCCATGAACAGAACACCAAAATCTGAAGCATGCAACAACACGGTAGCAACTAACAGGTAAGTGCCTAAACCCGTTCCTCTATTGCATGAGTATAATTTAAAAATTGCATGGACAGTGGGATGGTTGCGATTACACGAGATCTGTGGCCAGCTAAGTAGCCACCCTCATCCAGTTCAAACAACACCCCTTGTCTAGTTCAAATAGCACCCCTCGTCCAGTTTGAACTATGCCTCGTCGAGTTCGAATAAGCACCTCGTCGAGTTCAAACAATGCTCAGTGGGTGAAATTGGCACATGTGTTCAATCAACTCGCGGAAAAAACTCAAAACAGGTAGTGGTGGCAGCTATAATGGGAATGATGGAAGTGATTGCGGGTAGGTGGCATGAAGATTCATAATGGCACTGAAGTAGGGACCAACGGTCCTGATGGGGATAATGTACCGTTCCTGCCAGCTTACCTCGTCACCGCAGAACACTCCTGTAAGCTTAAGTACACTACAATTGATCACCTCCACCACGTTTTTTTTTCATTTGTATCGACAAGCTCTCAGCTGTAGCAACCTACCTACCACCTTCAAAACCTCAAAACAATCGATGTCTACCAGTTTCAGAACCCTTCCGCTTATCGATCTCTATAAGAGCATTATCGCACTCTACAGGAGTGGAAACATAATCCTACAAGAGCCCTTCTACAGGAGGGCGGGTGAGCAGCATCACAGAGGAAAATTCAGGATTTTTATGCCAAATTCGAGCTCGAAAAGGTAGGCTCAGTAAAACTCACTCTGCATTTCATATATCTACAAGAGGTGGTGGATGTGAAGTGAAGTATTGAGTTGAAAAGAAAGGAAAAGTGAGAAAAAAAGTCTGTCTGTGTTTTTAGAAATATATACGGTTCCCCATTTACTCTCTACACTGAAATTCTGTCACTTTCTCCTTCGTGGTATTCTACTGTGTAAAAAAAGGATGCAACTATAGAAAATCAAGCCTGTAAAAAAGTTAATTTGCATTGGCTAGTCTGTTTATTTTGTGGAAGAAGAAAAAAACATTGTCCTGTATACTCCTTATTTCTTTTCAAGATATTGTTTCCCTCAAATAGCCCGGGAAGTAAATTAAGTTTGAGAACAGAGTTTGAAGGGAAATAAAATTGCATTTTGTTTTTGTTAAAAGGGAAGAAC
Organism: Pinus taeda; assembly: GCA_000404065.3. Taxonomy (NCBI): domain Eukaryota; kingdom Viridiplantae; phylum Streptophyta; class Pinopsida; order Pinales; family Pinaceae; genus Pinus; species Pinus taeda. The sequence goes on from APFE030248169.1 coordinate 210,724, forward strand.
ACGAAAAACACTCTCTCTGGTTCTAGAAAGAAAACCTCAGTCTTTCCTCTGTTTCTGGGTTTGAAATTTTCTACCTTCTCCTCACTTGAAACATCCCAGCAGTAGTTGAACATCATGACAGGGGATTTTATGAGGAAGGAGCCTCTAAATCAACTAAGTTGCATGAACATCTAGAAGTGGTAGCCCTCTTTACCAGGGAAAATTGGATGCCTTTCATTGGAATATTTCATGGGTATGATGAGGAAGTCACTAAGGAATTTTTACTCTCTTAAAAACCTCATTCAAAAATCCATGCCACCGTCAGTTTAAGGGGTTTAACCATAGAACTCACACCAGAATTCATCAGTAGGGTCACCGATCTCCCACTTGGGATCCCCTGGAGCAAAGAAGAAAAACCACTAGGTCAAGTTGCTAAGAAGACCTTTTTCCAACCTGATGAACATCCTGTGGAGGATAAGAATGGGATCAAAAGGACAAGTATACCTTATCCATGGGGTGAGGTCAACTATCAGATCATGAAGTATATCTCCTGTGAAGGAAGATACAACTTTTTTTATGGGTATCATTTAGATTGCTACATGAACTATGATATGGCGTGGACCTTCTTGCATCCAGAAAACTCAGTCTTCCATACTTTCTCCTCCAATCGTTAATAGAGTGTAGCACCAAACTGAATGCAGGGGTTCTAGACCAATTGGCCCACCATGGGCTAATTAAATTGCTGGTGGAGGATGCCCTCCACACATACACAATCCCTATAGCCTAAGAGATTTTCAGGAACATGACTAAAGAAGATGATATAAAAACTCTCACTGATGACCTTAGTCCATCTGGAAGTGAAGAGGAGGAACAAAAAGAGGAAGCTGAGAAGGAAATTCATGAAGAAGAATAGAACATTCAATTGGAAGAAGAAAAAGAAGAAAAACAGAGAGGAGAGGAGAAACATGACACCACCACATATGAGCCTAAAGCAGAGAAGAAGACATCATGAAAAGCAGAAAAAGGGAAAACCACAACAGAGAAAAGGAAGAGGAGAAGAACTGAAAAGAAGAAGCCTAAGACAGTTCAGAAAAAGGTTGCCACAGGAAAAGCATAAACTAAACAAGTAGAAGAGAAAACAAAGTCAAAGACAATAGACACAAAACCAACTAAAACAGGAAAAACAATAGATGAAGAAGAAGAAACACAACAAGAAGAAGTGTCTCCTAAGACACTAGCAAGAGAAGTAGCAATTGTTCTTGCTACACTTCGTACTCCAACCAAGCCTAAATGAAAAAGGAAGAGATAGCCATCTATGTACTTTAAAGCTCGAAAGAGCACCAGAAACAAGGTGGGGAAGCCTCAGCCACCTTCAAAGGAGCCCATCATCATTGAGGATGTACCTACTGCAATAAAGGAGGAATCTCCCTCCAAAAGCCACATCACTTACGAGAGAGGAAGTCCTAAGACCTTTACTTGGAAAGAAAGGATCAAACTAATGGACTCCAAAATAGTCCTATAGGAAGCATAGACCTCTCTACAGGAGACATTGGCAAAGCTCAAAGAGACTCAAAAACTTGGAAAGATGGCAGAAGAACAAACCAAGGAGGAAGACAAGGAAAAAGAGATACCAGAGCCTGGACCTTAGCCTAACTTAGGCTCTTACTACAACCTTCTAGAAGGTGGGAAGATCATCACACAAAAGTTTGCAGTTACTCCTTTCTTCGAGCTGGAAAAGGTAAGAGTCAGGACCCATACATGGATGCAGATTGCAAAATCAAAAGGGGCGGAAGACATTGGGCACATGGAAAATAGGTTGAGAGAGATGGGAAAAAAATTGAGCTTGGTAATCGATACGAAAAGCATCAGAAGAGCTAAATTAGAAGCATAAAATGAAATGTTGAAGAAGTAGCTACAAGAAAGGGAACCTCAAGGAAGAAATGAGCTATCGATCTTAAAGAAACAACAACAGGAAGAGGAACCCCAGGTAGATTGTGAGGCAGAAAAAAGACAGCAACAGGAAGAGGATCCCCAGGCAGATAGTGAGACATTAATAAAAAAGCAACAGGAAAGGGAATCCCAGGCAGAAAATGAGGTGTTGATTTTGAGAAGACAACTACAGGAAAAGGAAGCCCAGTTAGCCTGCATGGCTAGCTAGGCTATGGAGGCATTACAGTGTAGGCAACCAGCCAAATCATATGTAGTGTACCTCAAGGATCAGTGGATCCAATTTCATATTAAGACACTGGCCCAGAGGGGCACAATACCTTTTTAGGATTATGGCCAATTCATGTATTTATGTGATCATAGTTCAACTGAGGATAAAGCGAAGCTAGAAGAATTTTACCTGCACATCATGGCACTTACTTACATGAACTTATGGGATCTAAATGATGCGTTCGGAGATTTGCAGCTAATAGCTATGGAATCTTAGATGAGCCATGAAGACAAAAGGGCAGTGGAAATCCAGAAAGGGATGGAAAAAGATTTGAGTGAACCCCTGACGATTATAGCAGAACCAACACATCCATTGGCTCTCATCTATGCCCACGAACACCTTGCAGTTAATCCTCAATTTCTCCCAAACTATGTTGATAAGCAGGCCCAGGCTATTGCTCACTTCAAGGACATGGAGAGATTGTTTGGAGATGGCTGCATTCATGCCTGCATGAGAAGGTGGAATGCATTGCCACACAACCTAAGGATCAGGGAGTATCACTCCCCAAACATGATGAGGGAAGATATAAGGAGAGTGCCCCTATATAAGCACTTAATGGAAAGTTTGAAGGCCAACTGGATTGGCCTTAAATTCAGTCCACTACTACTAGGGCTGTTGGAAGGAGTAAAAGAGGAGGAAGAATAGAAACAACGGGAAGAGGTGGATAGGGAGGTAGGTTTCTATGATAAAGAGGAACATATCACATTAGAGGCATGTGATGTCAGGGAATCTGTTAGAGTCATCAAGGATGAAGAGTTAGGTTAGTTGCTTTGAGGATGAGAAACTGATTCAGTAGGGGGGTGATGATGAGCCCCATAAATGGGTAAATATATGGGCTCATTTTGCCTCTTATTTTGACTTAATCAACCATTCTCATTAGTTTATTGCATGTTTTTTAATATATTTATGCTAATAGAGTGAATTGGGTTAGTCACTTTGCCATGTAGTGTAATATGTGCTTTACGTAGATTTTTTGGCTAATTTTGGACAAAGTCAAAGGATTTATGAGAAAATGGTAGCCAAAACTCGGGGAAAACAGGGAAGAGGATTTGTAGGGGGGTGTCTACTTCATTTATGACCCCTTTCCTCGAATCCTCCATCAACAACTCGGAGCACAAAGGTCCAAATTAATGATTCCAAGGGGTAGCCGAGCAAGTAAAGAAGGACTGTTGTTTATCTCCAGTTCTAGGAAGCTGAGTTCCTTGATTTTAGGCGTATTGTTGGTGGACTATGTTATCACCTAAATCAACCTTAGGCTGAAAGAAGGAAAAATTCAGGGTAACCAGAAACCACGCTCAGTCTGGTAGCTAGCCCTACCAGAGCAGGAGAGGGCTCTCTCCGAGTCACACTCAGTGAATAAGTAAATGAAAAGGCTTGAGATGACTTACAGTGAAATATTTATCCTAGGCTAGTAAGTGAAATACAGATACAAGAAGTGATTTTTATGAATGACTGTGTTTTTGGGATGGTATGAGACGAATGGACCTCAATGAACAGAGAACTTAATACAAAGGCACAGATTATTTCGTGAGGCAAGGTAGGCGGAAAGCCTAGCAATTTATTTTAAGATAGCACGGAATGGAAAGATTGATTAAGAGGGTGAAAAGGGCATTGACAAAATGAATCCTTTTCAACAGAAGAATGAACACTGAACATGAAATTTTCCCACAGGCAGAGCAATAAAATTGAATTCTACCTTAGCTAACTCAGAAAATTTCACTGGAAATAAATATGACATGAACTATGAAACATAACAAGATACATATGAAACATAAGAGACACATTGCTACACTCACAACCACATGAATCTCATGAAACAGAGCCACTGCCTTTTATTAATCCTCTGTAAAAAATATACAATGCAGAAACAAAGTTTCTTTCCCACAATCTCCCAGAAGTTACAAGCCAACCAAACCTTTGCAAATAGTTTGCATACAATATATAGAATGTCCCATAAAGAGATAGAATTCACAAGGGTTGGGGAGTTACTTGAATCATTACAAAATGAAGGTGGAGAGCCAAACAACAGCTACAGGTGTAGCACCACAAACATGACAAATGGCTTGGGTGGCCCTTTGCCTTCCTTTGCCACTTGGATAACTGACCATCTGGAGTGAAAATACTTTTAAAACTACCTTAGGTGCTGAAAAACTGAAGTTCACATGAGTGGGCCCACTTACAAAAAGTCGGGAAGCGAAATTTCGCGAAACAAAGGCATTCTGGGCCTTTTTTCGTATATGCGCCGCACTCCTTTCTGTATGTGTCGCGCCACTCTTGAGGCCAGTTTTTAGGCACTTTCAGGAGTCCAAAATGTGCCTAAGTGTGCTTGTTGGAAATCTTGTCCTGTCTACTTTCCAACCCAAGTGGAATTTTTGAATTTAAATCTCATTTGCCCCTCCGAATCTTCATTCTCCCAAGACTGCTTCCTGTGTGTCAAAATAGGGGCAGTGAGGCCATTTTTGAGTGTTGTTTGCCATTTTGGTGGCCAAGATATTCTTCGAATTTCTTGCTCCAAGTGCCAGTAGTCGTGATTTTGCATGCTAAATCCAAAAATGCAAACCATTTCTCATTTTGAGCTCCCAATCCTACTAGTGTGACGCGTATAGAGAAAAAACCTGTGTTTTTGCCAAAAATTTGTCATGTGACCAAAATTTTCCCAAATTCATTGAAATTTGGACTGGAGGTCCTCTATGAAGTGCTATGCTATGGTAGGGAAGCTTCAGCCAAGATTCGAAGCCGATATTTCTCTTTTGCCTATTTTGTTGCTTTGCTCAGTTTGGCCTTCAAGCTCCTTATTCGGACCTTTACGCTCATGTTCCGTTCCCTATAATGACAAGCCATCCTCCTCAATATGGTTTTGTCCATGTTTTCCTTCTCCACCAGCTTCTCCAAGTGTAGATTGACCCTATCTAACCAAGACTCATGGTTTTTGTTGATCTTTTGCTCCAAGGTAGTGAGCTCGATCCTCCTCTGCTGGGCAGCTTGCCGATTTTCACGGATGCTTTGCAGCTCCATGATCGTCTATTGGTCCTCAAGCTATTTGTTTCTCTGTTCCAGATACTTGATGACCCATCTAGCTCTCTCCATATTGAGTATCAAGTCTTGTATCTCCGAGTCCTGCTCCTGAATGGTCATCCTAAGTTTGGCATTTTCTGCCTCTGTCTCTTCATCCTCAATGAGGATGACATCGGTCTCTTGTACACCTGATGGCCCCCTCATCATGCATAGGCTTCTTGCCCTTATCCAATACCTATGTATTCGATGCCAAAAGTGAGTCCCCTTCCACCCCAGGTGGAGATAACACTCGCTTTGCTGCTGCAAACAAGTGCCTACTGCCTCTCTGATATGTAATGAAAACTGGCATGATAGTGGTCTCATGGTGCTCATGCTGATAAGAAGGACCACCCAACTCCTGCTTAGGCTCTGATAGTACCTGTGGTGTGCTAAAGAAGTCACGAGAGATGAAGTCCTCCCAGGAAATGCCCTGAAATCCCAACTGATGATCTACCAAAATCTGGATAAGAGCGAAGTGATACACACTGTTAAGCTGCTGCTGAGGGGTCTTATGCAGCATGAAGGTGTTCATCCTCTCTATATTCCTGCATATGAAAAATGGGAGGTTCATCATCCTCACCCTGGTAAAGTGCATGAGCAAGAGGATGTGATAGGAATATATCCAAGAGAACCTCCCCTCACAGCTGAAGTATTTCATGATCAATCTCATGAGCAAAGCATACTCATTTTTCAAGTATCTGAAGGGAAATACTCTTGTGAGCTCATTCAAGAATCTGGCTTTGACGTAGGCTCAGAGTGTTTCCTTTCCACCTTCTTCTTCTTATGCCACTACTCCCCAACATTTGATATACCTGTTGCCACTGATATAGCTTTGGGCGTCAATGTGAAAGTGACCCCGGCCAAGGTAGACGGACCTCCATGTAGATGAAGCACAAATAAACGAGCCAACTCATGATGAACTCTGACATTTGCCACCCTTTGACAAAATTCAAAACATGATTGGTGCTGGAAGCATGACATGGCAAGAGGGCATGCTTGTAACTCGGTGAGGGTAGTGGGTTCATCCCTAACATGTTTGCCACTCTTGTGGTGTCTCTTGGGAGCTTGTTCTTCTGAGGATGAGTCACTCTGTGTCTCCCTCTCATACTCAGACGAATGTTGTGATGACATGACTGCAATGTGGACTGTAATTAGGGTGCCCCTTTGATGATGGTGTGAGGCTCGGTGTCTTTGTAATATCTGTTACCAAGGGGAACAAGGAAACATGGATTGTTAGGAAGGGAGTAATGAAATGGGGATAGGGTTTATAGGGAGAAATTTGTTAGGGATATGGGATGAGTTTGGGGTATTTTGATGGGGTAGGGTTTGGGGTTTCTATTGAGCAATAGGAGAGGGGAAAGGGAATATGAGTTTGGTAGTGTTAGGGTAGTGATAATAGGAGAAATGACATGGGGGAATAAGGAACAGGGGTAGGGTAGGAAAAATCAAGCCTTGGCAGCAATGACACTATTACCCAACTCTAGCCAAAATGGTTTTTCTTCGGTGTCTTCTTGTGTTTGCTTTATGAAATGTTTTTGCATTCCATCACCGGCAATAACGCACCATATCTTTATCAAATTTGATGCACAAGTGAGTTTGAGAGCCTACCTTGCAATTAGAGGGGCTTCACAAAAGATTTGATGGAGTTTTGGCACATTCTGGGTGCTTTGTCTCTATGCGTCGTGCCTCTGTCTATGTGCGCCGCACCCTGGGTGTGCGCCACGCTAGTTATAAGTTTGAACGGTGGGCGGGTGCTGTGTGCGCCACGCCCTATGTGTGCACCACGCCCCTGCCTGTGTGCGCTGTGCCCCTGTAATCACCTCCAAACTAAGTACAACTCCTCGTTTATACCTTTGTCTGTATGCACCGCACGCAAAGCCCAGTGTGTCGCGCCCTGGGTATGTGTCGCACCCTTAAGAAAATCACACTATGGGTAGGTTGCGTGTGCGTCGCGCCCTCTGTGTGTGCCGCACTCCTAGTTATATGCGTTGTGCCCTCCAAGGTCGCCCCCAACTCGCTCAATCGCTCACCAATGCACACTCATGCCTTTCCAACACTTCTCCAAGACTTGTAATGGCACAATGCATTTGTTTTTGACAAAAAAATGTATATATAGACTTGGAAGAGATGGGTTTAATTTTTTCCTCTTCAAAAACCCATTTTTCTAATGTTTGAGTTTTGCACTTTGTCATTGACTTTAAAACACACTGATTTTCACTTTCCCTTTGAAATTTTATCTCGAATGATGCAATTTTCGGTACTCTTTCTGGGGATTGCACGACATGACATTTGGCCACGGAAACCATGACTGCATCCGAAAAAATCAACTGACGACTTTTTTTGAAAATTTTGTCATAAATGGCACTGTTTGACTTTTCTTCAAAACAGAGTTTTGAAGAAGAGTCAGAGTCTATCCACATGATGATGAAGGTCTCTGAACCATAACTGTGTAAGGGCCTCACTCTGGCCTGCATGGCTTTAATGGACATGTTCAAAGATCAAATTGATGAATTACTAGACCTAGACCTTGAAATGACCTTTGTCCTTTAAAGGACCAGACCTTGACTATCATGGACATTGATGATGATTGACAAAAGACCTGAGCCAACAGGAGCCAGACATGAGGGGGAATGCTATCATGACCTTCTCCATCAGATTATGGCATGCCCCTAGTGGAATGCAACTGGGAGAATGGAGCGGGACACCTAATCATGAAATGCATAAAGAGTTTTGATCTGTAATGGAGGACTGACCAGACCGACTCTAACAGACTACATTTGTATAAATAAGGAGGCTTAGAGCCTCAATAGGTTAGCTAGTCATTAGTAGAATTTTTGACTTTTGTGCAGAACATTGATCAGCTTATTTTCAAGTTCCTTTTGAGAACAGTTCTTGTAATGTGACTATTATTTGTGGTAATGAAGATGAAACAGTTATTGAGCTAGCACTGATATCTTTCAGAGAGATGATGCTCTTGGGTTAGGGCCCAACCCAATCTGCTGAACACCTCTTACTTTGTACTTATATGTTTTTGTGTCAGTTCATGAGTTACTTTCTGTTACATAGATTCATTTTATTTTTTTTAGATTAGGTTGCTTTTGATGGTTTGCATAGCTGTTTTGTGTTTCAGTTGCTCAAGTAGGTTACTGTAGTGACAAAATAAGATTCAAAAAGTCAAATAGCAGGCCTTGATCTCCTTTCTCTCTTCCTGGGACTATGATTTGAGGTCAAGGCACTTCTGTTGCCACGAAAAACACAATTTTTTCTCTTCCATTCAACTACTAGTTTGATAACATGATTTGGAAAGATTGATATATTGGTTCAGATTCAGTTGCTTAGGTTATTTCCTGTTCTTTTACCATATTTCTCTCTACATGCTTTTCTATTCACAGGTTATTGTTCAACATTTTCTGTTTCAATGTCAGGAATTAGGTTAATGGGTGATATTTCTGTTTTCATAGTACAACTAGTTTTTTCTCACTCAGTTTTGATAAGTAAATGTGAAAATCTCTCACAGGACATCCCAACTCACCATACATCCATAAAACAACCAACATCAGCTCACTTCTCATAGATTTCCCAAGTCATTTGCAACATTTTGCCAAGCTACCATAATTTCTGTCTTTTCTCCATAAGCTTCTTTCTTGCCATTTGAACAAATCCAACCATCATGTTCATTCTTGATCTTCCTCGACAAGTTCTAGATACCTCAACACCTTCATCTAGCCTTCAGTTCCCCTTTTCTATCATTTTTCAACACTTAAAACTCGAAAAATAGCTCTCAACCTCCTCTTGTAGATCCTCCTGTAGATCCCGTGCAGCCTCCTCTAGAATTTCCTATGAGTGATTTTCAAAGTCCGATCACTATGAAAGTCTTCATAAGGATACTAGGGTCTTCTTAGGACCTCTTCACACCATCCTCCACCTTTTCAACAATAAACTCTGCCTTCCTTCACCATCAAACCTCCGCACAATCACAACCAGATAAATCACGAGCATAATAATTTCACATAAAAACACTTAAAAGCACCAAAAGATGTTTTCTTCTCATTTCTTTTTAGAAGTATCTTGAATAAATGAAATTTAGCTTTCCAGTAGTCAATGGCACTCATTTCATCAGTTTTCATCTCTTTTCTTGCAAAAGTAGGGTTAATAGGTAAATTAGGGTTTGCGTTACATTTCAGTTTTCCTTCTCTTTCTACAAATAGAATATCCTCTATAGAGTTAGCTTTCTTTCATCAAAACTAAAAGCTTCTTTTGATAACTCATAGAAGTTGGATTAAGCTCCTAGCAAACTTGCGCCAGCTGACCAAGTGACAGCCTGTAGTAAGAGCTAGTACTTATGCATACAACACCGTCACTTCCAAGTTTTTTACGAACCACCGGGTTGATAAAAGTAAATAAGGAAGCCCCAGGAGTTGTAGTATTATTGTTGCAATACCGGTGCTCACTACATTCTGTTCATAGACTAAGAAAACCTATATAGAATTTAACAGGTATTCATTCCTAGGATGCCTCCTGGTGCATCTGTGGCAAAAAATTGGCAAAGCCCTCTCTGCTTCCTCTTGTTTTCTTTTGATACGTAAGGTGTCCATTTTCATGGCAAGAGTCTACAACATCTCACTCTTAAAGTCTTCCAGCATGTTCCTAATTTCTCATTTAATGGATGAGTTGGAGGAAGAGGTACTAGCTATGGGGTGACTCTCCCTACCTTTCTTTCTAGCTGCCCTATAATGACTTCTAAAAATAGTCTTTATGTCCTCATAAGGTAGTTGGTAGATGTCTCCCTTGGCCAATAGATGGAGGGTGTCTAGAAGATCTTCCTGGATTCCCCTGAGTAGGACCAACATCAGAGACTTAGGGTCGAGTGTACACCCATCCCTTTTGTAACTGAGTTGGATCCTCTCTTCATAGTCTTCCAGGGACTCATCACTTCCTATGGTCATTCGGAATATTTGTTCTTTAGTATCTTTTGACCTACAATAGTCTCGATACTTGTTGTTAAAGGCTTGCTACATCTGAGCCCAATTTGTGATGCTATTGCTAGGTAATCCCATGAATCAGCGCGGTGCTGCATCCTTGACAGTAGAAGGGAACAATTTCGACTTTTGCTCATCTTATGCATAGTCATAGGTTCAACAGATAATAACAAAATCAAACAAAAAAGTGTCAGGATCTTCTGTAGTCAGACCATGGAAATGGGGTAGGGCGGAAGGGCTTACATTCTTCATTTTGGTGTCCCCATTGGTCTCCTGAATGGGACAGGTACTCTCTATTCTCTCTCCATTCCTGTTGGCATTTCTGTTTCAGCCATTGGCTCCAAAGGAATGTTTTCTTCTTCTTCTTCACCTATAGGTTCTTCAAATATGTCTGGCTATTCACCTAAGGGTTCTTCTTGATCGCAACCACCGAAGAAGAGAGAAGGCTGGCTAGGTGAAGCAGTGGGGGTGTTGGGCAAAAATTTTCCAGAGTTATCTCTATTCCTATGAGGCATGAAAGGAAATCTTTTTGCTTGGTTTTTGTTTCCTTTTTCCCCACATTGATAGTACCTACAAAAATGAAATTGATTGAACAAAACAAATTATAACTAACTAAAATGAACTTGCTGAAATAGAAATTTCATAATTGAAAAGGAAAGCAAGGAAATGCAAAACTTTGAAAGGAAAAGAAACGACTAGTCTACTTTTGTTGAAATGAACTATTAGCAAAATGTTGCAATAGGAAATAGAAGAAAGCAGTAGTCACAGAATAATCTGACGCTTCCCCAGTAATGGTACCAAAAAGTGGTGAGCACCAGTATTGCAACAATAATGCTACAACTCCTGGGCTACCTACTTTACTCTTATCAACCTGGTAGTTCGTAACAAACTTGGAAGCATCAGTGATGTATGCACAAGTACTAGTTCTTACTACAGGTTGTCACTTGGTCAGCCGGTGCAACATCACCAGGAACTCAAGCCAACTTGTATGGATTCCAGAGACACTCTATATGTGATGAAAGGAGAGAAAGGTTACTCTCCAGATGCTAGTCTAACTGCAGAAAGGAGAAAGACAAAAATGTAAAGCAAACCTAGTAAATCCTAATTAACCAACTAATTCTACTTTTGCAGAAAGCACTATGAAAACCATGAAAGGAATGCCATTACCTACTCAAGGAAGCAAACAACATCTAAATATGCTATTTCTGGAAATAAATAAGAAAAGAACATATTTTTGGATTTTTATGTATTTTTATGTGAAATTGACATGCATGTAAATTTATTGTGTGTGAGTGTGGCAGCAAATAGGTGGCATTGGAGGGAAATTTTGGTACTTGAGGGGATGTAGGATGGTGTGGATGGGTCCTAGGAGGTCTCGGGTGGCCCTCTGGAGTCTTTTCCCACACTCAGCCATGAAAAGAAAGCCTACAGGAAAATCTACAAGGGGACATAGGAAATCTACAGGAGGCCTACAGGAGAAGGCCAAGAGAAGTTTTCACTATTTTTAGGGTGTGAAAGGGGGTTCAAAAGGTGGATTAAGGTTGAAATGAGGTGTTAGGGTGCCTATGGTCTACCATGAACCACCAGGAGAGAGAAAGATGATTGGATTTGATCAAGGAAAGAGGAAGAAGTGCTACAAAAAATGCAGGAAACTAAGGCAGAATTGAGGTGAGGTTTAGGCGACCTGTAGGGCATGGATCAGATGGAGGATGTGATGGCTAATGGGCTGACCTACTACTAGAATATATCTACTGCAAAAGGAACTGATAGTCAACCAATAAGATCAAACAAGCAATGAAATGAGTGCATCTAGAAAAATAGAGTTTTGCATCAAACTAGTCTAAACTATGATCTATGAAAGGAAATGTTGAGAAATAATATAGGAAAGGAAAGCATGAAATAAGATGATTGAAAATAAAAGAGTGATCATGATGAAGAAGATCTGAAGCAAGGAAAAACTAGACTACTAACCTACCAAAAAGCTGCAAGCACTAGAGTCCTATGAATGAGGAAAATCTGTGTTTTTGGGGCAGGAAGAGGGTCTTTGCCTCAAATCATGGTCCCAAAGGGAGGAAGAGAGGCCAAGGCACTATTTCTATCCTTTTTAATCTTTTCTTTATCATTGCTTAACTTGTTATAGAAAGCACAAATGGAAGCAAACTACTAGATAATCAAAATCAACTTATTCTTAACCATAAAAGAAATACATCTAACAACAATCTAATCTATATCTGAAATAAAACATATAAATAAAAGTAAAGAGGAGCTTGCATGATTGGATTGGGCCCTAACCCAAGAGCTTCAACCCTCTAAGGTAACTCAGTGCTAGCTCGAAAAGGATTCCATCTTTATTTCAAAAACAATAGCAGGATTACATGAAACTGTCACAAAATAATAAGCTCGAAGTTGAGTAGATTTTACATAAGCAAAAATCTGACCGTAGTGAGGCCCGAGACCTCTCTACTTATACAAATTAGGCTACCAATATCTTCCTTAAAATCAGGGAGGCTTGGCTCCCAAAAATCGAGATAATGATCGGTCCTCCTACACTTGCTCGACTGTCTTCTAGTGCATGATTCAGCTGCCTGTACTTCGAGATGAATGAAGGGGAATTCGAAGTGAGGAGTAAGATATGAGGGGGATTCCATCCTATAATTCCTCTCCTTTGTCCACTTCAAGCTATTGCTACCATTTTTCCACTGGATCCATGACTTTGACCTCAAAAATCATCAATAATCTGCATTAAATACACATTAGACCAAATGGAACAATAACTAACTCAACTCACTCTATAAGCATAAATATAATCAGAAAATCATGTAATAAGATAAGGGAATGGTTGATTTGACTAAGTTAGGAGGTAAAATGAGCACATAAAATTACCATTTATGAGGCTAATCAAACCTTCACACACCACCTTCCAAATGTTGGATCCATAGGCTAATAAATCATATTTGAATTTTTATTTCCATACCTGAATGTTTGCAGTAGTATGAAAAGAGACTCCTTGATGATCCATTCCAAAAAAAAAAAAAAAAAAAATTCCCCAAATATGCCTGAATCTAGTTTCTAGTAATCGAGCTACACCTGAATGCACCCACTTTAATACAATAGTTGGGAATCTTGACAATGCTAAGAGGGTGGGGGTTTGACCTAGTATTGTATTGGATGGATTACATTAACAATGTTTTCCTAGTTCTTTTACAAATTACTGAATCATGCATTGATTAACCAACAATATAAATAAACATCGTCCGTCCATATAATGAGAAATGTGTAAATATGAAATCAACAAATGAAAACATGAACGCATGAGAACATAAGATGTAAGATGGAAATCCTTCTAGGAGAAAAACCACCATCTTCTTATGCTTCATTCTTATTCTTATTATTGAAAATTTTTGTTTTACATATGCACTAGCCACCATCAGTGTGCAAGCCACAACTTGCTATCATGTGAGAAACTACTTGCTCCATGCCACTACCTAGATAAAGTCACTAATTCCTAAACTTTATAGGCGACCACCTACTAGAAGCGACCACTCCCTAAGCTATGGAGAACACTACCTACTACAAGCCAATACTCGATGGATGCCCCAACACCCAATAGTTTTTCCAACCACCACTCCTATGTTCTCAAGAAACAACCAGAAGGAAACCACCACACCCCAAATAAAAAATACACTACTTGCTAGCAAGGCACACCTCTCCCACTAAAGACCCCAATGTTCAAGCTCTCGTTGACCCTTTTTCATGCATTCTCACACTAGGATCCATGTGCAACAAACTCAACAATTGTTGGCCATGTTTCATCCCATTTTCACAATGGGCCCATTCTAAACTTTATTCTTATCAACTAAATCAAAACATCTATAAAAAACTCTCATCAACTCAACTATCCACTTTGTTGGCATTATGATACAGGTATGACACAAGTGTTGTCCTTGATGGAAACTCACTCAAATGATATATCACAGTTCAGACTCACAGAATGAAGAAAGAGAGGTATACGCAGGTTTCGTATTGACCAAGTCGTGTGTACAAGTGGGTTCGTAGACCAAAAGGCGCGTATAACGTACACATGCACTTTCACACAAGGAAAGGCATGTACATGTTGGAAAACTAAGTTTTGGTCCGTGGTATTTGGTCCATGGTATTTGGTCTGAGGTATTGACCCCAGGTATTGGGTCCAAGGTATTGGTCCTACGTGGTTTTGGACCATGGTATTGAGAGAGGCCTAAACCTATATAAGGAGAATAATATCATTAGGCCAAAGTGCAAGTGTGCAAGTGATGAATATATGATGAAGTGTAAGATCTAGTATGCAGGTTATGGGTATGTGATGCTTTGTTAAGGATGCACCTACGTGGCGAATCAAGGTTGATGGATCGAGATCATCAAGACTAAAATGCATTATCATTATATGGTATGATCATGAATAGTTCAGATTTGAATATTGACGCATGTCTTAGCCTTTATATCTTATGATCTAGGTATATCTAAAGTAGAAAATTGCAGCGAAGGTATAAGTAATTATTTTTAGATCTATATGCTGGTTCCATTTTGGGAAAGTTCATATACATGCTGGTTCGACACAGCCAAGTAGCGTATACATTATGAGATTTGATATTTGAGGTTGTTGTTGGTTCTAGTGGTTGTTGCAGGGTTCTGAGTTCTGCTATGTGTACTAGTGACTGCGTTTTGATAACAGGGTTTTAGTGATTCAAAATTGGGTGATTCAGAGATTGATGATGTCGATATAGTTGATGGTTGTATTGCAGTGGTGATTGATTTTGTGCTTTGATGTTATTGATGGATCTAGTCTGAAAATTTATGAAATATTGTCCCTAGAAGAAAAGAGAAGGTCATAGCCTTCTCTAGGTTGGCGCCTACGTACTAGTAAATATATCGGCTAGTACAAGAGCTAGGGGGTTGTAGCTCCCTTCTAGTAGAAGCTGGAGAACGAGAGAAGGTTGTAGCCTTTTGCAGGTGGGTGCCTGCATACTGGTATGAGTCTGTGCTAGTACAAGATTGTAAATAGGTTTTTCTTATCGTAAAGAAAACAACAACAAGCGGTTTTTGTCCTGAATTGGGTTTCCACCTTATATCATGGTGTTCATGTGTGTCTCTTATGTGTGATGTTCTGTTCTATTTTTACTACACCTTGATACTGTTTATATGGTTAATGATGTTCTAATGCACTAATTAAAGATCAAAATTGTTGGGTGTGGAGCCTGATTATCTTCTGTATTCAAAGGTTTCAGCCGGATGTATACCCCAGGAAGACTCTACACCCCTCCACGCGGGGGGTTGCAAGGGGGACTTGTCCTAAAAATAGATGTAAAATTGCCTTGTAAAAGTCTAGTAACTTCTAGTCAATCTGGGTCATTCATTAGGCGGATGATCTGACGATAGAATTTATGTTTAATTTATGTTCTTTTGCCCTAGAAAGCAACCCATCACTATATATGAGGGAATTGTATTGCATCTATGTATATCTGTATTCTAAGTGAGGAAGAGAGAGGAGATTGAGAGCGAAGAGGGTATTACAGCGGATCTGTTGTAGGTTGTATCTATTCAGTTTGCTAGATAATATAATAAAAGAAGAACTGGCTATTTCTTTGTGGACGTAGCCCAAACTGGGTCAACCACGTATATATGTGTCTCTCTTGTTTTATGTCTTTTCTTTGTTTATATTTATGCAATATTTTATGTGTTCCATTGTTTCGTAATATATAATTTTCTAACAACTGGTATTAGAGCCAAAGGTCTATTTAGCTGATAAACTCGTAGGAGAGAAGGGTTCCTGGTTCGAGTGGGAGAAATGGTGGAAGATGGTAGGTTTAGGGTCGAAAAATTCAATGGCCAAAACTACCAGCTGTGGAAGATGCAAATGGAAGATTATCTGTATCAGAGAGATTTGTAGCTACCATTAAGCAGAAAGACAAAGAAGTCGATGAGTATGACAGACACGGAATGGGATATTCTCGATAGAAAGGCACTTGGAACAATACGGCTATGCCTAGCAGCATTGGTAGCATTTAATATTTCAAAGGAAATGACAGCATAGGGTTTAATGTCGGCATTGGCCAAACTATATGAAAAACCCTTGGCCTCAAATAAGGTATTTCTTATGAAGCGTTTATTTAATATGAAGATGTCAGAAGGTGGATTTGTTGAATACCATTTAAATGATTTTAATACAGTTACAAGTCAGTTATGTTCTATAGTGGTAAATTTTGATGATGAAGTTAGGGATTTGTTATTTCTATGCTCATTGCCAAAATGTTGGAATGGTTTAGTTATGGCCATTAGCAACTTTGTCTCTGGATCTAGTACTTTAAAGTTTGATTATGTTGTCGGTGCAATCCTTAGTGAGGAAATGCGATGGAAAAGCTCCGGTGAGACATCAGGTAATAATTTGACTGCAGAGACTAGGGGAAGAAAAATGGAAAGAGGAAAGAGCTCTAGATATCACAGTAATTCATGAAAAGGCAGATCCAAGTCTAGATCTGGGATAATGTGTTGGAAATGCAGGAAGAAAGGACACCTGAGGAAAGACTGCAAGTCTCGAAAGGGAAAAGAAGGAGATGCACAACAAGAAACTAATCATGAAACGAATGTAACAGGTGATGTGTTGCAAGATTCTTTGATTCTTTCATTAGAAACTATTATTGATGTTTGGGTGGTAGATTCAGGGGCCTCCTTCCATGCCACACCTAATAAGAAAAATTTTCATGATTATGTTCAAGGAGATTTTGGACAAGTTTGATTGGGTGATGATAAACCCTGTAAAATCATTGGAATGGATACAGTTTTCATAAAAAAACAAAATGGGAATCAGTGGCTATTGAAGAAGGTAAGGCATGTTCCAGATCTAAAGAAAAATCGGATTTCAATAGGGCAGTTGGGAGGTGAAGGTTGCGTAAGTGCTTTCACAGATAAAACCTAGAAGGTCACTAAAGGATCCTTGGTAATAGCGAAAGGAGAAAAGGTTGGTACATTGTATTTATGCAATGGTATTTCTAATTTTGTTAATGATTTAACCTCTGTAGGAGAAGATACGGCATTGTGGCATCATAGGCTCAGGCACATGAGTGAGAAGGGGATGCAGATTCTTCACTCAAGAAATTTGTTTCCAGGTTTGAAGCATGTTGATTTAAAATTCTGTGAGAACTGTGTTTATGGTAAACAGAAGAGAGTCAGATTCCTTAGAGTTGGGGAAGAAAAGAAGAGTAAAAAATTGGAGCTTGTGCACACAAATGTATGGGGACTTGCTCAAGTATCATCTCTTGGTGGATCTCGTTATTATGTTACTTTTATTGATGTTGCAACCAGAAAAACCTAGATTTAATGTATTCGAAATAAATTTGATGTATTTGATACTTTCAAGAAATGGAAAGGTTTGGTTGAAAATGAGCCAGGGAAAAGGTTGAAGTGTCTTAGATCAGATAATGGAGGTGAATATTGCAGCAAAGAGTTTTATAGGTACTCTTCAGAGAATGGAATTCGTAGAGAGAAGACAGTTCCAGGAACACCACAAGAAAATTGTGTGTCATAGAGGATGAATAGGACAATCATGGAGCGTGCAAGGTGCATGAGATTGCATGCAGGATTGCCTTTACAATTTTGGGCAGATGTTGTAGATACTGTTGTTTATGTAATAAATAAAGGGCCTTTAAGTTCCTTGGATGGTGGTATTCTAGAGGAGGCATGGATAGGTAAAAAGGTAAACTACTCATTTTTAAAGACTTTTGGTTGTGAAGCCTTTGTCCACATTAAAAAAGAAAATAGAACAAAGCTTGAGGCAAAATCAAAGAAATGTACATTTATTGGATATGGTGTTAATGATTTTGGTTATCACTTATATGATTATGAAAACCACAAAATCATTAGGAGCGGAGATGTAACATTCAATGAAAAGGTCGTTTATAAGAATCAGTTGCAGGAAAAGAAACAAGAAAAAGAAAACAAATAATATATAGTGCTTCACAATATCACAGGAAAAGTGATGGTGCCTGAAAATCATAATGATCAATAGCCAAAACATCAACCACAACAACAACAAGCACTTCAAACACCTCAAAGTGGTGTTAGAAGATCTACCAGGATAAGTAGACCCCCTGAACGATACTCTCCTTCATTATATTATGTATTGTTGACTAATTCTAGTGAACTAGAATGTTATGAAGAAGTAGTGCAGGTAGAAACCAAGAAGAAGTGGGAGCAAGCCATGAAAGAAAAGATGGACTCCTTAGCACATAACCATACTTGGGACTTAGTTAGGTTGCCTGCAAGTAAAACAACATTGCAGAGTAAATGGGTTTACAGGCTGAAGGAAGAAGATGGAGGAAAACAAAGGTACAAAGCTAGACTTGTGGTGAACGGGTTTGCACAGAAGAAAGGTATTGATTTTGATGAAATATTTTCTCCTATTGTTAAAATGACTTCAATCAGAACTATTTTAAGTCTAGTAGCAGTTGAAGATTTGCATCTTGAGCAGTTAGATGTAAAGACAACCTTTCTCCATTGGGATTTAGAGAAAGAGATATATATGCAGCAGCCACAAGGATATGAGGTAAAAGGGAAAGAGAAACTAATGTGCAGTTTGAAGAAGAGCTTGTATGGCTTAAAAATAGGCTCCAAGGTAGTGGTATCTAAAATTTGACAGGTTTATGTCTGAACAAGGTTATACTAGATGTCACTCTGATCACTGTGTTTATCTCAAAAGTAAAAATGATGGCAGCTATATTATATTATTATTGTATGTAGATGGCATGCTTGTTGTAGGTTCTAACATGCAAGAAATAAATGTGCTAAAAAGGAAATTGGCAAACTCATTTGCAATGAAGGATTTGGGTCTTGTAAAACAAATCCTTGGTATGAGAATAACTAGAGACAGGAAGAATCGCAAATTAACATTGTCTCAAAGTGAGTACATAGAAAAGGTGTTGAAAAGGTTTAATATGAAGAATGCAAAACCAATTAGTATACCTTTGGTTGGCCATTTCAAACTAAGGAGGCGTGTCCTAAGACTCAAGAACAAATGGCTCATATGTCTAAAGTTCCATATGCATCAGCAGTTGGAAGCTGAATGTATGCAATGGTCTGCACAAAGGCCTGATATTGCACATGCAGTGGAAGTTGTAAGCAGGTACATGAACAATCCAGGAAAAGAACATTGGATGGTAGTGAAGTCGATTCTTAGGTATTTGAGAGGTACCACAAATCAAGCATTATTCTTTGGTGTTTCAAACATTGCTCTACCGGGATATGTTGATGCAAATATGGCAGGTGACAGAGATAACGGGAGGAGCACTATAGGATATGTATTTACTGTAGCTGGAACAACTATCAGTTGGGGTTCAAAAATCCAAAGTGTTGTTGCACTTTCAACAATAGAAGCAGAGTATGTTGCTGCTACAGAGGTTAGTAAAGAAATGATTTGGCTACAAAAGTTTCTGGATGAATTGGGTAAGAAGTAGGAGTTGGACAGGTTATACAGTGATAGCCAGAGTGCCATACATCTTGCAAAGAACTCTGCATTTCATTCCAAGACTAAACATACATAGCTAAAGTACCATTTCATATGGTCAGCATTGGAAGATGGACAGTTGAAGATGGAAAAGATACACACTAGCCAGAATCCTATAGATATGTTAACAAAATTTGTATCCAAGGAGAAACTGAGAAACTACTCAGTTTCAATTGATCTTAAGGTATTATGAAGAAGATGAGAAATAACCAAGTCTAAAGTGGAGTTGTTGTCTAGAAAATGAAGCAGCGGTGGAGTTGTTATAATCAGTCTTCAACTGGGAGATTATTGGGTGTGGAGCCTGATTATCTTCTGTATTCAAAGGTTTCAGCCAGATGTATACCCAGGAAGATTGTACACCCCTCCACGTGGAGCGGACTTGTCCCCCCCATGGCAGTCTAGGGGCCAACGGTCCCCTGGCGGGGATTCAAGGGCAGTGCCCCTGAAGCTAGAAATAGATGTAAAATTACCTTGTAAAAGTCTAGTAATTTCTAATCAATCTAGTCCATTCATTAGGTAGATGATCTGACAGTAGAAGTTATGTTTAATTTAGGTTTTTTTTTCCTAGAAGGAAAACCCTCACTATATATGAGGGAATTGTATTGCGTCTATGTATATCTTTATTCTGAGTGAGGAAGAGAGAGGAGATTGAGGGCAAAGAGGGTGTTACAGTGGATTTGTTGTAGGTTGTATCTCTTTATTTTGCTGGATAATATAATAAAAGAAGGACTGGTTATTTCTTTATGGACATAGCCCAAACTGGGTGAACCACATATATCTGTGTCTCTCTTGTTTTATGTGTTTTTTGTGTTTATATTTCTATAATATTTTATGTGTTCCATTGCTCCGTAATATATAATTTTATAACAAACATATGATGAATTAACTGAATCATAAGTTTGCTGGATATATGCTAGTTGCATTAAACACAGTTGCATGTACACACGAGTTCCCTTAACTGAAGTAACGTTATGAATTTGATTATGGAAATGAAAACATTATTGATTTGCTAATACTGATTCAACCCCCCCCCCCCGTTCAGTATTATTTCCAACAATTGGTATCAGAGCAGGTCCTTCATAAGAAGCTTGATCGCTTGTAGAAAGATCCATCATCATGAGTAATCAAGAAAGAGAGGGATCCATCAGACCACCAATCTTTGATGGGAGCAATTTTGTTTACTAGAAGGCAAGAACCACAACCTATCTACAATCGCCTGGAACTGATATTTGGGAAATTGTGGAAGGAGGCTATACATTTCCATCAACAATTCCTATATATACAGCAGGTAGAAAGCAATATGAAATCAATGCCAAAGTTGTTACTATCTTATTGGCAAGTTTGTCAAAATCAGAGTTTGTCAAGGTCATGTAGCTCGAATCAACCAAAGAAATATGGGACAAAATCGTTCTAAGCTATGAAGGAGACACTCAGGTAAAACGTGCTAAGCTTCAGACTCTCAAAATTCAGTATGAAACTCTTAAGATGCATAGTGATGAAAGCATAGCTAATTACTTCCTACGTATAGATGAGATTGTCAATTATATGAAGAATATGGGTGAAGAAATTAAGGAATTTGTCTTATTTGAGAAAGTTTTGAGATCCTTGTCTGCTAAATTTGAACCCAAAATGTATACCATAGAAGAAAAGCAGGATCTGCAAAATATCACTATGACACAGCTTCACGAAATCTTAACTGCTTCTGAAATGAGAAAAGGAGGACCATCAGATATGAGAGAAGCCACATTTAAAGTATCAACAAAGGGAAAAGAAAAACTCAATGAATCATGATACATTTTAGAAGAAGAATATGAGGTAAATTTTGTCAAGAATCCTCAACGGGGATCTGGAAAGTTTAAAGGTAAGCTACCTTTCAAATGTTTTTCTTGTGGTAGAGTTGGTCATTATGCTACTAGATGCCCTCATAACAAAGATAAGATGTCTGAAGAAGGTAATAGAAGTTATTATACTCATGATAATAGTGATGACACATCCAATAGTGATGAAGATAATCAAGAACTTAAAATTCTCATGGCATATGAAAATAATGACGTAGAAAAAGAAGAAATTACCAGATTAAAAGTTCAGCTGGAGACAATAACTAGAGTAAGGGAGCAACTGTAGGATGTAGTACAAGATCAGACCATAACAATTCAAAGACTTGAATCTAAGATCCTCTCTCTAAAACAAGATCTTGAAGAATCAAAGAAGCAAAATGAGGAAGCTCTTGAAGAATAAGAACATGACGTGCTTGAATTAAGGCAACAAGTGGAAGAAGGAAGAAAATCTGAAGAAACATTAAAGAAACAATATCTGGAAAAGGAAGAACAACATCAGGATGAGGTAAATATCTTAAATGGTAAATTATAAGAAAAGGATAAACTTTTACGATTTTAAGACAGTACTAAGATTTTGGATGATATTCTTAGTAGTCAAAGATCCCCTACTATCAAAACTGGTCTTCATTTTTATGAAACTGTTGAAGGTGAATCTAGCTCACAGGGTGAGGCAAGGAACTCTAATGCAAAACCTGAAATGCTGAACAAGGAGATAAGAGGTCAACCCCAACAACAACCAAGGAAAGAAAATCTTCAAAGAAAATCTTTTGCTCCTAATTGTGGAAGTGATAGATGGTTATTTCCTCCGATGAGTAATGTTGAATGTTATGAATGTCATAATCTTGGACATGTTGCATCTAGATGCAAAAGTAGAATGGTTCAAGACCATCACACAAAAACATCATCACATTCCAAGTACTTTAAGGGATATTTCTTTGCTTGTAATATGTTTGGTCACAAAGCTATTGATTGCAATAAAAGGAATATGAAACATGTAAGATGTTATGCATGTAAGAAGTTTGGACATAAAGTAAAAGAATGTAGGAACAAAATTCGCACACCAAAGCAAAAGGAGCATACATCATCTCAATATTAGGTATTGAAGAAGAAAAAATTAGTGTTAGAAAGATGTGGCATAATTCAGTTAGCAAACATAACAGACCCAGGGGAAGTTGAAAGTGTAAACCTTCAATATTCCAATTTTCATACATAGATATTATGAAGAGAAATCATGTATATACGCGAGTTAAAGGTTGCAGAGTCACGTATATGGAGCTCTAAACAAAAAGCAGTAGAAGAAATTCAAGAAAAGAAGTATGATATTGTTCGGTCATGGTATATGTTGATTGGCACAGCTTCACGGGGAGCATATGCTTCAAATAATGCATTGTTGGCATTATGGTTAGAAGTCTTTGGTGATGATGCTTATGTGGCTAAATTGATTGGCCAAAAGAATGGTATTTCAGGTTACAGGTTTAAATGCTGGTGATAGATGCTTATGGTGCAGATCATATATGGTGTATGATAGTTGTTGATGACTATCATGATCTTGTGTAGATTTCTAGTCTTTGTTATAAAAGTTATGAATATCATTTGGTGTAAAGGTCTTGCAAAGACCTAATTTGTACCCCCACTATGCATGGAAGGATGATGTAATAATTTCTATACCCCCACTTGGTTGGGTGGATGAGTCAAAGTGGTGTATCCCCACTTAGTTAGGAGATTGATGTATGTATGAGTAATTGGCGATAGGAAGGTCATACTCACTTAGTTGAGTTGTAGAGTCATGTTATTCTTTTGAAAAATATCCTTGTAGACTCGACATGTCCTCAGGAGGAGCATGGACGGATTGATACATCTTAGCATGTACAAAGGGGTAGCTCAATTAGAGATTTCAGCATGTACTCAGGGGGAGTATGGAGAGCATTATGTATATCAAGGGAGAGAATATCTTGGTCTGCCCTTTGCCCTTGATATCAAAGGGGGAGAATGACTTGGTGTGGTTATTGCCATCAAGTCCAAAGGGAGAGATTTTTGGCATTATGATACAGGTATGACACAAGTGTTGTCCTTGATCGCAACTTAATGAGATGACAGATCACAGTTCAAACTCACAGAATGAAGAAAGTGAGGTATACACAGGTTCCGCATTGACCAAGCTACGTGTACACACGAGTTCGTAGACCAAAAGGCACGTATAATGTACACATGCACTTTCACATAGGGAAAGGCACATACATGTTGGAAAACTAAGTTTTGGTTCATGGTATTTGGTCCATGGTATTCTGGTATTGGTCCATGGTATTTGGTCCAAGGTATTGACTGCAGGTATTGGGTCCAAGGTATTGGTCCTACGTGGTTTTGGACCATGGTATTGAGAGAGGCCTAAACCTATATAAGGAGAAGAAGATTATTAGGCCAAAGCGCAAGTGTGCAAGTGATGAATATCTGATGAAGTGTGAGATCTAGTATGAAGGTTATGGGTATGTGATGCTTTGTTAAGGATGCACCTATGTGGCAAATGAAGGTTTATGGAATGTGATCATCAAGACTAAAATGAATTATCATTATATAGTATGATCATGAATAGTTCAAAACTGAATACTGATGCATGTCTTATCCTTTATATCTGATGATCTCGGTATATCTGAAGTAGAAAATTGCAGCGAAGGTATAAGTAATTACTTTCAGATCTGTACACTAGTTCCCTTTGGGGAAGGTGCTTATGCACGCTGGTTCAACACAACCAAGAAGAATATGCATTATGAGATTTGATATTTGACATTGTTGTTGGTTCTAGTGGTTGTTGCAGGGTTCTGAGTTCTGCTATGTGTACTGGTGACTGTGTTTTGATAACATGGTTTTAGTGATTTAGTATTGGGTGATTCAGAGATTGATGATGTGGATATAGTTGATGGTTGTATTGTAGTGGTTATTGATTTTGCGCTTTTATTTTATTGATGGATCTAGTCTAAAAATTTATGAAACATGGTCCCTGGAAGAAAAGATATGGTTGTAGCCTTCTATAGGCTGGCACCTATGTACTAGTAAATATATTGGCTAGTACAAGAGCTAGGGTGTTGTACCTCCCTTCCAGTAGAATCTAGAGAACGAGAGAAGGTTGTAGTCTTCCGCAGGTGGGTGCCTGCGTACTGGTATGCTTCTGCGCCAATACAAGATTGCAAACAATTTTTTCTTATCTTAAAGAAAACAACAACAAGTGGTTTTTGTCCTGCATTGGGTTTCCACCTTATATCATGGTGTTCATGTGTGTCTCTTATGTGTGATATTCTATTCTATTTTTACTGCACCTGGTTACTTTTTATATGGTTAATGATGTTCTGATGCATTGATTAAAGATCAACATATGATGAATTAACTGAATCATAAGTTTGTTGGATATACGCTAGTTGCATTAAACACAGTTGCATGTACACACGAGTTCCCTTAACTAAAGTAGCATATATGCATTTGATTATGGAAATGAAAAATTATTGATTTTCTAATACTGATTCACACCTTCCCCCCCCGCCCAATATTATTTCCAACACACTCACAATCAATATACCCTAAAAATACATCAACAACATACAAACACCATAATGACTCAACCACCCTCTCTATGCAGTCACATACACATAGCTTACTAACACAAACTAATCTCTATAAAAACATGCATTATAACCAGTAACTATACATAGAATTACATAATCAATGCAAACCATAAATATGAGCTCTCAAGCTCGGCCACATTGCATCTTTGTCAATGATCTCCAATCCCTGCAATAACAACAATAAGTAATGCAATCACCAACAATATCAACCATAACCAACAATGCTCTATATCTTCTATTAACAACATATTTATTCGCTTATATATGCAAATAAGTCACTTGATATTGTCTCAATGCACATAGTCATATGCACTTTGACAATCCAGATAAAATTTGATCTTGCTTAGCACATATTCTGTTGAAGTTGCTTTGTCACTATCGATATCTACATACAACAACTCTACAATGCTCAGCCATTATACTCAACCTCTAACATCTCTTCAACCCTCAACAATTTATCATACACATTATCTAATCTCTGCACTAAGCTGCTATGTCACTCCATGCACCATCTATTTATTTACACCTAATAGATATGAACAAAATAATAGATGAGTGTGTACAAGATCTACTCAGAGCTTCACTTTATTCATGTTCTTTCTAACTCATCTCAATTCAAAATAAGGATATAAATAAGAAATGTCCCATTGCTCCATATTGAAATCATTAACAAGATCAACTATCTTTTGGATGACCAAATCAATGGTACATTAAGGACCAAATGAAGCCAATAGATTCCTAGGACCATATCAACATCATATCCACTAAATAAATGCATTCACATAAGTTTCGATGACCTATTCTTCTCTCTTAGATTAGATCAATTGGTGAACATTGAAGACTCAATCAAACACTTCAACCACTAACTTACCTTGGGAAAATTCCTCAATTTTTTCCCATGTTATTATTTTCTTCATGTATAGGAGAGTGTCATGGACTTATAATTAGTAGAGTACAACAATCTCCATTGGCTTACAACAAGCATACTACATCATTACCTTAGTGTTTCTTTGTGATAATGATCACACTGCATCACTCTTGTAAACTATGGAAAACTCAAGACACCATGACCCAAATCTTAGCCAACTTCATCAACATCTTTCCATGGACCTGTACAACCTCGAAAACCTATGTATACCTCAAGAACGCATCATAAAACGTTTGGTCATTATCACAAGTCCATCAATCCTATTGAGATCAATGCCAACACAACTAGCTCCATATGACCATCATTTTTTCATAATTTTGTCATCATCCATATATATAAATGCTATCAGAGTTACAAAAGTTCCAAGAAATATTTTTAAAGCCAATATGTCTAATATTCTATTTCTTTATGTGTTTTCTATGTAAAAGCAAACTAAAATATGAAAGTTACAGAATTTGAAATAATTTATAACTTTCTTCCAGTTTTGTAGAAAGATTATAGCTTAGTGTACTTCAGGGAACATCTCAATAGAACCGGGAAAAAGAATCAAGATGGTGATCAACCTATAAAATGCACCTAAAATATAAACATGCCACTACTACAACTCGGTAAACATTTCAGTAAATGAAACAAGCAGTGAAAAAATTGTATCATAAGTACACAAAACATCATGGCATAACACTAAGGAATTATGATATGCATCATTACAAGGATCAAGCATAGAGAATGGATATGAGATTTCATTGATGCTTACAATGGCTATATTTGGATCTCTAAGATCCATACATTGTTATGCAATAAAACAAAGTATCATGACATGTTCTGAATTATAACATTAAGACTCTAAGTCACAACTATATTGTTCTAATGTGTAGCTATAAGATTCTAAAGTTTGTTACTGTTATAGAGTCTATAAATATTGTAGCTTCATTCACAAGAAGCAACAAGAATTTAATTTAAGCCTTACTATAGGAACTAGCCTAGTTATATCATTCCTATGTGTAATGCACATCCAATTCAAGCTAACATTTAGGTTTTGAGTTTTCTCCAAGTGCATACGACTACCAAGAGCTCCCCTATGCTACGACATGCACTACTTCTTAAAAAGTTTATTTCACAATGTGGGGTACTATATCTTTCACATCCCAGATGATGCTATGATTTCAATAACTTCCCTTTACATTTCATAATTCAAGCACTTTAGAACTAGTCTCAATAGAATTCAAAGTTAGAATAAGCAATGTGATCACTTAATATTTGTTTTCAATGTGAACATTGATTTCTTTTGAGTTTAAATATAATAAAGGTTGATCACATGAATCTTTTGATTGAATAGGAATTTATCTCTAAAGGATACAAACAATCATATTTAAGAATTTTGAGGTTTTCTTGTTAAAATCATATGAATTACCTACATGGAAAAGAGGATCTATAAGTGCTTTAGAACCATGATTATATTAAAATAGATAGTTTTCAATTTCTTTCATAGATTAGTATTCTTTTCAATGTTGATTTCCACTAGATAAATTGGAAGCTAAGTCTTCGCATAAATTTTTCTTTACACTTCATAAATTTACAAGATTAGATTGAGAAGATTAAAATGTTATAGAATTCTAGTACAATTGAATTCACTGACAATATTCACGAACTATGAAATAATGATAACCCATTTAAAATCCAAACACATGGGTCAAAAACCAATAATGCATAAAGAAGTAAATCAAAGAGGAAGACAATGAATTTCTGTCAGAGATACAAAAGGGAACATATGTTGTCATTAGTACCCAAGTTATAAGTAGCATTAATATTGGGAAATTTTTTATGTCGTCGAGAATACCCCATTGAAAAAATCATATAAGTGTGTTAGAGGTGGGTACAACAATGGGAAAACAACAGGAAATAATTCCTTAAAGTGGCAATAGAGATTGCTTAGATTTGACTAGTGCTTGGAGAAATTAAGAAGAATCAGTCACCCACCTTTGGTTATTAGGTGAAGATAAATGAGTGATCATCCACAAAGCTATCTAATACAACAAAAGGTCCATAATGGGATTATAATGTTTAATAACTAGTCGTGCATAACTATGCTAATCTACTTGCATAAGAATGAAAGTGGGAGCGATCCTCTCAAACTATTTAAAATGATTTTGGAATCTTAAGGTTTCTATATACCTTAAGAAAGACTAATTGAATTTTGTGCATATGATAGTATGTTTTTATTCCCCTGCAGAAGTAAATATAAAGGGAATAACTTGAATAGGTAAATCAAGTCAAACACTAAATTAAAAAACACTACTAGCATGAGAAGGTTTGGTTAGTTGAAAATATCTAACTACATAATTGACATATTGCAATCAAAATTTAATAAGATTGAATTGGTTGCGAAATTGAGATATCATAGTTCATGCTTAAATTAATTTACCAAAAAATGATGTGCATTGAGACATTTGATATGCCTAGGAGTGCAACAGGGAGGGATCCCAACCTCCTAAAAGAAAGAAGATTGGGTCATGAGCTTGCTAGAAATTTGAGAAAACTTGTTTCTTTATTTAATAAAATTTCTATTTGTATTCATATCATGAGATTCCTAATGATCTTGGAAGTATGCGTTGCATAGCTGCATTAGAGGAAGATGTGGATAAAGGATCACTTAAAGGAGGGCTTGAATGGGTCCACAAGAACCAAATTAGGTGACAAAATCATAGTATAGAAAATGGTTAAAGAAAAGAGCTTCCTTAAAAAAATTTGTTTTTAACTAAGAGAGCTTCATGTATAATATATATATATATAAATATTATATATATAATATTATATATATAATATATATATACATAACACATAAAAAATGAAACTAGTAATATTAAGCTCTATCTTAGGTAATACAATGATGTTTCTTAATGAATTCCAATGCTCATAGAATGTTCATATGGAAAGCATGACAAAGAGAACTCTTGCTATCAACTACCACATGAAAGGAAGTAGTGTTCTTATGCTTATGCTTATGATACTTATTATGTGAATGATTGAAAACGAGAGAGGATGAAAATTATAATTTAAAATAGATGGGTGTGAATTCCATGAAAAGAAATAGCTTCTAATAAGTTTGAGGAATTTTTGAGTTGTGGAATGAGTGGCATGACTCCCTCATCCTACAAAACATAGTGAAAAATAATTACTCATCAATTTAGAGATATGTAGCTCAGTGCTAAAAGTGGTTAAGTAACTCTAAGTGTTGAACCTTCATATTTCTAGTATACATGTTTCATTGCATTATAAAATGCTTAGAATGATTGTGATGCAAATATATAATGACAATATATTTTCTTTAAATATATATGTAATCATTTGAAATTCATAGAATTATTATGTATGTAATATTTTGAAATAATTTCAAGGGGTGTTGTAAATGTTGCAATGAAATGATTGTGTGTATGAACACTTACAACTATTTAGTTTATTTAAAGTTTAGCTTACATGACAATGTTGGAAATGGGTCTAACATAGAATCCACCATGACAGATAAAAATATCACCACTTGCAAGGGAGTCCAACATCATAAAAAAGTCTCATGTTTCTAAGATCTAGCTTTTGAATGAAGCAAAATTTAGGTAATTAAAATTTCTAATTTGAAATTTTTAAATATAACTCATGGGAACTGACTGTGGTGAAATTGGTGAAGTGATGAAGAAAATATATGAGCAATAAGGCCATTTTGGTGGCATTTCAGCCCTATGACACACTTTCATTACCTCATTGGGAGTAAGTCATAAAAGGCACCTTAACTATAGGACTCCATGATCAATGTAGTAGAGCATGCTAGAAACAAACTTGGTTGTAAGACTCAATTTCTTTAATAATCCCAAGGATGGGGGTTGATTGTGCTTGGAGGGGTGAGTAGCTGATTGGAGAATAAATTTTATGTACGATCATTGTGATATGAGTTTAAAATGGCTTTTCCAATGCAAATAATGAGTCGAACTTATTACCTGTGGAGGAAATGATGAAAAGAATAGCCATAAAAATAAATAATATTTTGAAACATTACCTATTATAATTTCAAAATACTTTAGAAAAGAAAATAAAAGGAAAAAGGATGAATATTGATTTAAATTGCTATGATTAATCTCTCGAAGATTGTATGCTTGTGATATAGGTTATACAATTATTTATCAATGAAGGATAGGCTATGATGGTTATGAAGTGATATCAAAATAACATAGAGAGACCATGGTGAATTTGAGAATCCTAGGGACAAGGCCATTGTGATGAAACTAGAACCCAATGAATTGGGTATGTCCAAGAAAAGCTGAGCTAAATTTTTCCCTATGGATACATTATTAAGCAATGGGAAATGAAGCAGGAATGTGCTAGAATTCCATATAATCTAGATGTGACTACACCATGAATTATGCATGGAATTACTTGGAATGGGAACTAAAGGCATGTAAAATTTCACTTATGTGAGAGATGTAATTCTAAAGATCAGTTTTTGTTTCTTTTCTCTACTTATGGAACATCAAGCATAATGTTTCGTTAAGGGATGGGGGTTGTAATATCCCACATTTTACCATTTCTCTTGTAATTTAAAATAACAATTTCACCAACATGGAGGACATGGTTGGATAAGGTAACATGTTTTAGATTAACATAATTTAGTATTTAATTATTTAAGCCAAAATCGAATAAAAGAATGCCTTATGGATCCATTTTCTAAGGGAACATTGGTTGTGTTCCTTGAAATCCATGAACCCAGCTAAATTAAATCATTGATCCATTGGTTCAAGGTCAATTGAACTTCCTGATAACAATGTGGTGAGATACAACAAAGGGAAGAGTCAATTGGATATCATAGAATTAATGATATTGGATTGTGGTAGTGAGGGGAACATAAGCATGCCCACTCCCCCTTGCAGATCGATGAGACAATGAAAGAAAGACGGTAGTTCCCAATTCCCTTAGTAGATTGATAGAAACAAAAGAGCACTCTTATAGATATAAGAAGGGATGTAGAGGAATAAATATATATGTACAAAAAAAGAGAAACATAGGATTTTCATATGTGTCTTATCAAACTGGCATTGCCCATCTAGGGATCCTTTTGATTATGTTCTTTGGTTATTCATTGGTTGTGTGAGGGTGTTGGCTTCCTTTCTCTTGCTAGTTCTTGTGCATGAGTTTTATTTCTCTCTCTCTTTCTACTAGAAATAAGAGGATCTTCAAATATTAGCATGGAACTATGGAGCAATGAATGTAGATGACAAAGAAATTTTGGAGTTTAGTGATGAGTTGTGTGTCTGATTTGAAATGTTGAGAAATTATGTGAAGCCCAGTGAGTGAGCTTGGAGAAGAGTGGTTCACTATGTTGTTTACTAATAGGGAGTAGTTGATAAACCACTTGGATAGTGGACTCCAGTTATGATTTTTTACCAAGATTTGGTGTGGATTTCCATTGAGCAAGAATCCACTCAGAATTTGGATTACCTAAAGTTGGGTGGAGAGGGGAAGTCCATCCTTCAGTTTCCATCCATGTTAACATACTCATATAAGTCTATTATCATTATATATTTGAGTTATGAAAAACAATGTTTCATGTATTTCATATGTATGGTATAAGCTCTTACATATCCCTAAATGTTAATGGATGCTTGAGTGGTGTTGTTCTCTATTATGGACATAATTGGCATGAAATATATTATGTTTATGGAAATGATAAATGATTGGATTGTGTTATCCAATATTGTCTTTATTGTTGATGTTTTAAATATGTGCATTGTTCTGCTTCACTTGACTAGCATGCCTAAGGAAGGGAATAGGATATGCACTCAATGGAATTATGTTTTTTCACTAGAGGATCTATAATACCTTGTGTATTTTTAGTATTCTTGAATGCTTTAAACATGGATATTTCTACCATTCTCATGATTACAGATAAGCTTGCATGCTAGGAATTGAATAAACACTTGGGTTTTGTTGATAGTTGTTTAGATCATAAATAATATGCTATATTATAGGTTTACATAGAGACATGTTACTATGGATGACAACTCTATTAGTTTGAATGTTTAGAGATTTTAATTTTACAATAAATGGACCATAATTCTCCTTGAGTAGATATACAACCCTGTGTTTTTCATCATTAGTTAATTGGTCAATTGATTTCCCCCAAACATGTACACTATCCCACATAGGGTCAACAAAGCGAGATCACCATGTTTTTACTTGTACAATTTGAAATTTGTGTGAAGTTGGCTTTTGGTACCAATTGTCCCCTTTCTTAAATTTTGGATTATGAGTAATTTGGTACCCCACTCATAACTAATTATGGTTAACACATCTTTGCAAAGGTGGAGATTGATCCTGAAATACAACCATTATGGCCTTAGGGACAACTGAATGAATCAAACGAATAATTCATTGATAGACGCCAATGCCACAAAATTTCAAGATTGGACACATTGAGCTCTTAAACTTAGGGCCTTTGAGGCATTCAAATAAATTAGGAAGAGAATAGGTTGATAGACCCTAATGCTGAAAAGTGCCGGGGGTAGGCCCATCGAGTTATTTCCCTTTATGGAATTCTATTAATTAGGCAAAGAATGTGCCAATAAACCCTGATGGCTAAAGGATATTGGGGTGGGCCCATTGTGCACTCGACCTTTGGGCCTTTTGGGCATTTGAATGGATTAAGTGGAGACTAGGCCAATAAACCCCGATGTTGAGATGTGTCAAGGGTAGGCCCTTCAAGTTCTTAGCCTTTGAATCATGGTACTATAGAGATATCGCCTGGGATAGTCCCTCATCATTACATGATGTGGATCAGGGTGGGCCCTAAAAATCTCTCAACCTTGTGGCAGTTTGGTTGAGAAATGATGACGCAAATGGATCTAAGAAACACTCTCTGTCTTCAAAACTTAAAGAAAATCATGCCAAAATGCCAAAACCAAGGAAAAATCACATAAGGCAACCTTTTCATACACTATCGGGAGGGAAAACCCATAAAATTAATGAAAAAGTAGAGTAATGGATGTGGAATCAGTGATGCATAGTGGCTGTCAGATCTAGCCAATCAACGGTCCAAATCTGAGTAGCGGATCACAATTGACGATGACCTTTGGTAGGGACCGGTGGGATCCACATAGGAGTTGTGACAACAATTGGGGTAAAGCTCATGAAAGTTGTGACGACGATTGGTGGAGTTAAGCTAGACCATTGGTCAAGTGTATAGATCGACGACCCATATTACATCGCGAGATCGCTATCGAGGATTGCAGAAGTGCTTACAATGGCCTAGGGATTATTGCGATGAGAGATTATGATATCGCAATCGGAGTAGCCTAACGGAGCGGGGTTATGGCACATGCATCCATGTGATCCAGTGAACCGAACTCGATGAATATTGTAAGCCATATTACATGGATCTTGAGATCCGGCAAGCATCATTTTTAATGTATTTTGCAGTTTCGTTTGTTAAACAAAATGCAAAGGGGAAAGAGCTAATGCAATACATCGAACTCGAAAGGGTACCTTAAGGCCATTACATATAATTTCAAGTCTAGGGAAAGCCATCCCTAATGCATTATTGCAATTCTTAATACATTTATGAAACACAAGGGACAAAGCCATTGCGATTTGCGACAACGACCAATAGGCTGACCCGATGGGAGGATAGGGAGGATTTAAGGACTTTTGAAGTCCGAGATATTGAGTTTTGGTGGATTTTCTCTGTGAAAACACATTTTCACTATGAAATAAGAGCACAACTTTTCAGGAGTTTTAGAAGCCCGAGGCACTTTAGCGTTACAGAATGGGTGGCCGCCTCCTCTCCATGCGTTAAGCAATGATTGTATAACACTGGCAGAGGGATTCAAACCATGCAGAGGCTGGGGAGACCAAGAGACGAGAATGTCAAGCGAATAGGCAGCATTGGCTTTAAAGCCACAAACAAAGAGTGAAAAAAAGAGGCAGTAGTGCAAGCAAATGCCGAGATAGAGTTAGCACAGAGATAGAGAGCACCGAGGGAGTCTGTGTACTCATAGAAAACTTGAGAGGTTGAAGTAAAGCTCTTATTATTGTATTTTGTTGTGTCTGAGGCTTAAATTGAGCTCACTGTTGTCAAAAGAACTCTACTTGAAGACATAATATAGAGGCCACCACTAAAGGATGGACCAGGAGATGTAGCCTAGAAGTATTGGGTGAACTCCTCATTAAATTTGTTGTGTCATGTGTTGTCTATTATGTTTTGTTCACTGTTTCATTGTTTATGCATTTCACAATCTTATCGATCCATTTCTTAAAATGACATAGACAGATCCATGCATATAAGTCTGTAATACCTTATTGTTGTCTTAGATCTCATTATCAGATCAAATGAGGTTTGGGATAACACAACTGGTGGAACCACGATCCAGTATGACATGGTCAAGAGAAGTCTCATCGAGCTTGCTTTCAGGCCACAAGAGTAATGAAACCTAGTAGCAGAAGAATGGAGCCAAGGATCCTCGTATGGCAAGTTGTTTATTGGTGGATCCTAGGCCAATCATCGGTCCTCTACCTTCAACCTGCCCACAATGGGTAAGTTCGTGAACATGGGGAGAAACCAATATGCCATGATGGGGGCACCCTTTGGGCACACATGGTGTTGGCATGGCAATGCCATGTGCATTAGGTGGAGGTTACAAGAGAGTCATGTTTTGTTGTAGAGATGACAAGTTCCTTCTTAATTGGTCAACCTTTGAACCGAGCATAAATTTCAAGTTGAGACTCATATTGAGGTAAACATTATATTGTCGAAAATCCCTCATCAAGATAAACATAATGTAGTATTAGTTTTGATATTTGACGACTTTCATCAAAAGAGGTTGTGTAACTCAATATTCATAACAAACCTTGACGATTGATTTAAATGAGATAGCCCTCCCATGGTTTGGGATGTTCAAAGTGGTAGGAGGTGGTTAAAATAATGATCCAATATATATTACTTTGTGAGATAATGATTTGAAGATGTAATGTTGTGCTATATTATGGGTTAAGGGGGAAATGGGTGTTTGTGTCTCACTAACGTCTTTGAGATGGGAGGATGTTGGATAGTGTTCCTAGGCTTCCACCTAGAAGGATGATGCCATCTTAATAGGTCTCACCTGACATTTTGTTGGAACATATAACCAACCTCCTAAGATTTACCAATGTCAAAGTAGTTGACATAGTGAGCTAGAATGTTCAACCCGCAATTTTCTAAGGAAATATAAAGGCACCTACCTACTATTATAGATGGGTTTATCAAAATCCATCAACCACCTATTTATCAAGCTGGCTTTAAAAAGTTGGTAGATGATCTAGTCTATATAAATAAATTTTTTATCACTAAATATTGTGTTCTACTTTTGGGATTCTTAAATAACATCATCAAATCTTGTTTTCAAATATGTAAATATCTTACATACTCTATATTGTCATGTAATCTTCAAACATTCTTGCGTTATAATTATAAATATGTGATAATTTGTTTTAGGCTTTAACAAGAAAAAAACCATGGTACCTAATAATGTAGCTAGTAAATCATATTATCTCTCCATAGTCGTTCATAAATATTGTAATAGAGATCCTAATGAACTAAGCTCTACATCAATTTCAAAATTTGTGTTTCATCCATCTCAAATTTTGTGTTTCATTATTCTAACTTAACCTTAATTCATTATCATTTAATGATAATAAGTTTAGACTTTCTTTAAATATGGCTTCGGCAGAATTTAAATATATTGCATTACATATGAAAAATATGTTTTTATTTATTTTTATAATTAAAAAATACTAAAAAATTTAGCAAACCTACCTCTAACCATGAAAACAGGGAATCAACTTCTGTACTTAAACACTGTTATAATGCCTTCTTAATCACTCAAAAGTCTATATAACTCGCTTGTCTATGAAGTAACAACACAGTTGGCCATGTGCATGGATTGAAAAGCATGGCTGAATATGCTGCAGATACACAATAGTGTGTACTGAACTTATTTTGATGGTTGATTTTCAAAATATTTTTGAATATCATAGAATGTGAGTCAAGCCATTGCCTTGGTCTATGTTTTGTTAAATTCGAAGATATTCCCAAAATATACCATCAATAATTTGAGATATTTCCAAAATATGCCATCATAAGAATGCCACATGAATGTTCCTAAACATGAGAAAACCCTAGGTTGACATCCTTTTACTTGATATGGCAAGCCCACAACAAACATTTGATATAATCACACTTAAGTATTTATTCGAAGTCGAACTCATTCACATGTATGCACATTCAGTGCTTGTTGTTTGAAGGAGGATTTGTCCGGATACCTTGAACTGCTTCCAGTTTTTACTTTAGCACCAGCTAACATGGCCTTCTAAGAAACATCTCATAATATATTTAGTTTGGCAGGTTGTGTCAACTTTTTGCCTCACTCATCCTTTACATGTATGTGAACTGAATATCTAATGCCGCTGTCCATGACAAGAAACATTTACAAAGAAAGAGAGCGCCCTGCATCAACATTTGCAAGGAAAGCAGAATCTTACCTCAATTTCTTTCAATCTTTTAAACAGAAATGATATATCATATAAAGCGGACTGATTCTTTCTAAAGCATATATCTCTAGTCATCCTATCCGACTAGAATGGCGCTTTTTCCACGGTCACACAATCGGGTTTTACTACTTTAAAGTTTACAGTTGAATATCGTAGATTTGCTTTCTTAAAAATAGCATGTGTACGTAAAAGTAATTCACGGGCAAATTTTCCCTTCAAATTCCAAACATGCGGCATCTCTTGATTGCAGAAAGGGAGCGTTTTTTAAATATTTAAGTTTAGTCGGCGAATTGCAGAAAGGGAGCGTTTTTTAAATATTTAAGTTTAGTCGGCGAATGTTGATCTTGATGTGACTCTGGATCCAATACCACCTCGTTCTTGCAGAGAATTTGTTACACATGCGGCTGGGTATAGTTATAATAACATTTAGCTTTCGGGCTAGATATTGTTGCTACGATGGATATCTGGTGGCATCCGCCAGGAGATGCACTGGAATATCTTATACAGTCTGTGTTTCTAACCAATGGGATTCGCATGAACATGAGAAATAAACATAATAAGCTATAGGAATTCCACATGATGCTGTGTCTGTTTCGCAGGGAACAATGCGAGGATCGCACTCGTTACCACCGCCCACGTTTACTGACTAAATCTATCTCAAAATGGTCGCATATCTAAGTGAAAGGTACGTAGAATTTCATAAAAGTGGCCATCATAAAAGAACAACTTTCAGATCTTATCAGATTTGTAAGATATAAATATTTCATAAAATATAACCTATAAACTTAGTAGGGAAATAAGTTTATGAGGATATTAATTAATTATCATAATAAATTTAATTGGTTATGATATAGTCATAGTATTGGTATATGGTTTTGTTTGTTTATGGTATTGGTTTTGTTTGTTTATGGTATTGAAGCTTATAGATGGCATATGATGAAATTTTAAAAAAAATATGATTATTTATTTTAATATGTATTTAGTAAGTATTGTTTTATATTTTTTTATTATTAAGTAATATTTTGATAAAATAAATTAAACAAAATAAAAATAAGAAAATTAATATTATAATTACAATTATAATATAATTAAAATATTTTGACTACATCAAATATATTTCAGAGATTTCATACACCTAATTAATTTAGGATAAACTAAGTTGGTAATTATGCTAATATAAGCGAATATAATGATCTAGGCTAGAAAATGTTTATATAGCTCATGTAATCAAATTGTTTTAGTGTATTTTCTTTAATATATGTAAATTTTGATAAATCTAATTAAACCAAAAAAATAATATAATAAAATAATAAATAAATTAATAAGAATGTTTTGATTACATAAATTATATTTATAGATTTGATATCTAATTGAATTTGTTGTTAAAGATGTAAAACTATAAATTTAATCTTTAACTTAATGGTAAGTAATAATATTATTATTCACAAATTAATAAATTTGTTATTAACTAAAAATTTCGAGATAAAAATGACTCATAATCTATATAATTTATATATTATTGCTAATTAACTTTACTTGTAATAAATTTATATTAAATCCAAATTCAAATATTTAACAAATATAAATAAACACAGTTAAATTTTTAAATGTTCAATGAACTCATCATCCATCACACCACATAATTGTTTTCATTTAATCAAAACGTCTTAAATGCTACTTCACCCCAAAAATAAGTGTACATATCATTACTCAATGCACCTGAAAAACACACCACATAATTGTTTTCATTTAATCAAAACATCTTAAAAGCTACTTCACCCCAAGAATAAGTGTACATATAGTTACTCACTGCACCTGAAAAAAGTAAAGTATCATCTTCATTTTAACACCATAGTTATCTTAAGTACATTTTCTTTAATCTTTTCATTTTAGGGTGATAGTTGTATTTAATTATATTTTTTTATTACTTTAGGAAGTTTTAGTTGCATTTAATTATACTATTTTACTTTATCATGTTTTATAGTTGCTTTCTCATTGAACAATATTCTATTCACCCCAATGGCATTTACATTAGTTCTTTCTTATTGTACAATATTCTATTAATCTCTATGTCATTTATATTAGTTTTTTTTCTTATTGTACAATATTCTATTCATCCCTATGGCATTTATATTAGTTTTTGGTACTTCAAATTTTTCATCACTATGGCATTTATATTATTAATTGGTACTTTACATTTTTAATTACTATAAGATTTACATTATTCATTGGTACCTTACATTTTTTATCACTATGTCATTTACATTATTTGTTGGTACTTCATATTGTCAAAAATAAATTGATTAAAAATGAAAACATATTATTCATCTAAAATTATTTTATTAAAATATAAGAATTTTTAGCTGTTATTTATATTTAATATTTTTTTATTAATTTTCAAATTATAGATATTTCATATTTATAATAATTTATTAATAAAAAATTATAATATGATTTTGAATTATAATAAAAGAATATTTAGAATTTTTTGAAATGAAAATATATTTTTTTATTAGTATTTTGAATTATTTTA
The DNA here is from genome assembly GCA_000404065.3 of Pinus taeda. Taxonomy (NCBI): domain Eukaryota; kingdom Viridiplantae; phylum Streptophyta; class Pinopsida; order Pinales; family Pinaceae; genus Pinus; species Pinus taeda. The sequence goes on from APFE030248169.1 coordinate 249,965, forward strand.
GTTTTAAAGTATTTTAATTCACAAAGTCTTGAAATAAATGTTATATACTAAAAATTCGAAAATTCAAATATAAAATTTATATAATAATCTTATACTTATTAGAAAAAAAAAACCCAATTATTTTCTAATTACAAAAAAATATTTTAAATTATTTTCCATGTCCTATAAAATAAAAATATACTACAATTACCCATTTACAATAAAATTCAATTTTATTTTATTCGAAAAAAAATTACTGAACTTTTAAAATTGCAAATTCAATGTATTTAACTAATATAAATAAAAATCAATTAAATAAAATCAATTATTGACTTTCTTCTACTTATTTATTAAATATAGAAAACTACCATCCACATATTGTCACCATACATACGTATACATACATACACATTAGGGAGCTTATATGTTTCTACTTTTCCTCATTAGTTCCCGAAAAATACCATCTGCATATTCTTAGATACATATATCCACGTCATGAAGCATATGTGTTTCTCCTTTTCCTGATTAGTTACCAATCCATCTGATAAAAATTATGCCGTACCAGACACAGTGTCTATTTCTACGGATTTTTGAAATTGTCATTTAAGAATTTCTTAGTTGAGCAGGATTTCTTGTTCAACCTTATCAACATAGTGCAGAGTCCTAGAACACCATACACTTTAGCAGCAACAAGCAAGCCCATAATATTTTACAAGTTTCCTTTACATGAATAGAATAAGGAATAGATTCATGTAAAACCACGGTGACAACTACTTATACAAATGAGAAAAAATATTAATGTGAGGATTCAAAGTCGCTGCTCATGACAAGAAACGTCTACAAGGAAAAGAGGGCCTTACAGGGAAAGGAGAGGCTTACCTTGATTCCTTTTAAAGTGAAATATTAAATCATATAAAGCGGTTTGATTCTTCCTAAAGCCTCTTTCTTTAGTCATCGATCACATGTCTACCTTACTGTATCTGTCACGCCCCCAAGCCTACGGTATTCTTTCAATCGTGCCGGCGAGGTGCGGCACCACCGAACACTTTCCTTTTAACAATACTCGTGCACATGGACTACGCCTATCCACTTACTCCTACTTAGTTTGTGATTCTCAACCAAGTATAATTAAGTTATCCTTTATACCAATGAACACCCATACACATTCATTATCAACAGCAATTATAAATGACAACACAATTGCACAGTATAAAGGGAGGGGAAACTCCCTGAACAATGAGTCTGCCCAACAATATATTATGAATATTAGTTTACAATACACAAGTATGCTTGGCAAGACCAAGTCCCATACTTAGCCAATTTTACAATCAAGACAATCTCGGTTGCCTTCTTCGTTTCACATCCGTGCACCCTTGCACGATGGGCGGGCGCTCACCCAAGCCACCAAGACACCCACGCCAAGACTTGGCACAATCGGCACCTCTGCACGATCACCCAGGCACACCTTGCCCAACGACTTCACCCACTCACCAAGTGCGTTTCAAAACCGTGCGACCAAGACAAGAGAGCGCAGGAGCTATGCGCTTGCGCCTCTCTATTTCTGCGCACAAGACAACGCACTCCACTTGAGCAAGGATCGTATGAATCGTTGTAAAATGAATGTTGTTGAATGCTCCCATCGCATTGCATATATAGCCATGTTATCGTGTGGGTGGGTTGCCCAGCTGACTGCCCCACCTACTCTTCGCACACCCCTTCTCCAACGTGTTTGGTGAGTCAGCCTCCACTCATCGCAAGTCGGCCTCACTCATCACACACGCTCCAACCGTGGGTATAAGTCATCGTTCACTTGTCGTTCATCACTTGTTCGTTCGTTTTCATATCCTCCGTTCGTCGCAAGTCATCGTTCGTCGCAAGAACCAGTCGCTCCATCGTGTCACACGACCACCCATCGCACTAACCAATGCTTGCCCGTGCACGCACCCAGGTTGCTCGGCGCCCAACCATGTCGCACAATCCGAAGGCATTACATCCTCGTCCACCTGAAATCGTTGTCGTCCTCGACAACATACCATCTTGGTATCCATCCACCAAGATCATCAATATCCATGATGTCAACTCCTCCACATACTGCAAACATCCCTGCAACATATGTAGAACTCCATCTCCACCATGTCTCACCTCAGCAACCATCCGTTGCCAAGATAACCATACCAAGGTATACATCCCATCGGTATATCATACATCGAAATCATCTCAATCCATGATCATCGACCACCTCGTAACAATCTCCACATGCTGCTCTCCAACATGGAAGGCTGGCCACTCCATCTCAAGCTACATGCCCACTGCAACAATGTGTCAATCCCATCATGTGTCATCCTCATCCTATAGTCTTCCATCAGAACACACATCGGAATGCCCCCCATCAAGTGTACAACTCACAGCTACATCAATTTGTCAAACATCACCTCTGTATGTATTTCGGCTCATCCTGATATGAACACACCTCTGCACATTGGTACCCCTCATGACTCGAACTAGTTGGGTAGCTAATCCAACCATACGCCCAAACCATAAGAATGCACATCCTTATGTCACCATAAGCCTTTCCCTGACTTCTGCTACATCTCGAACTCATCAAGATTTTGTCCAATTCTCATGCTCAGGTCCATGGAAACTCCCCCCCATCTGCAAAATGATCAAGCCATGGCTTTGTTGCACAAGAGTGTACAACCTCTCCATTAGCTCATATGTCTCCATGTCACAACAACATCTGCACAACATCCTTTTCTTCAGCACTCCCATAGAATGTCCATGAATGACACCTCTACTCATGCTCCCACATAATGTCCGTGCATAATTGTCATGCTCCATGTCTCCAACCTGATGTCCATGACACTAGTTGTCCATGATGTCCAACCCATGTAGACTCGATGCCAACATCTGGTCAGCTACACCCAAGTCTAAAATCTATCATAAAGAAGCCTCCTTCCAAGGCCCCTTGTAAAGTTGATGTGGTTCCTCCCTATCAAGGCCTCGACACCAACCTATCTCCAAGGTTGTCTATAGAGAAAGGAGGGCCAAGAAGTTTCCTCCCTGACTCTCATCCACCCATGTATCAGATTGATGATGTGTCCTCAAGTGTCTGTGCACAGCCTCAATCTCCTCACATGTACATCCAAGCTCCCTAAGCTTGTCCTTTGTCAACTGAAAGTCATATATGCCCATGGCATACATGCAAAAGTCCACTATGTCAGCAGGATCTCTACCCTCATAATCCTCATCAATCACTACCTCTGAAGTAGTACTTAGACTCCCTTCCTTTCCAACTCCATTGTGAAGATAATCAGTAGAAGATGTCTCTATCAAGTGCTTCAAGGTTCGTGAGATTTCCCTCTCACTTACTTTATTCTTCCTCGCTCTTGCAACAAAGTCAATCAACTTCCCTTCCTTCGTTTTTTGAGTCATACTCCCAAGTCCTATTTGCTCCACATCCTCATGCTTCACATTCGGATCTTTGGGATACAAAGTCATAGAATTCATCCTCGGTCTATACCCCAAGCAACTCCTTCTATTCATCGGTACCATCATGGTTCTCCCCTCAGCCGTGATCAAGAGAATGTCCCGGTCCACCATTGGTATGGCTTGTGCAAGCTTCATGAAATCTTGACCTAGCACCATAGAATGATCATCCATGTCTACAACTCTCAAGTCCAACTTCCCAAACCATGATCCCACTCTCACCTAAGTGTTCTCCATCACACCAACAACAACTTTCATGGTAGAGTTGACTGCTTTGAAAGCACTCAATTCCCTCTCCATCTTTGCTTTCTTCCCAAAAGACTTTGCTACCTTCCTGCTTGAGAAGCTATGATTAGCTCCCATATTAACCAAAGTTGCAAATCTCTTGCCCTTCATAGTCACCTGCACAATACTCAGCTTCAAGGCATCACCTCCTTCTGTCCGCTTTATCTTGTGTCTTATATCAACAACCTTCCTCAAGAATTTGGCCTCAGAAGTGTCAAATGGCTCATGCTCCAACTTGACATTCTTCTTTAGGTATTTTACCTTCTTGCTTGGTTCATCTAGGCAACCTGATCTCGGTCTACCTTGATCTCCCTCAAGCTTGTCCTTCATCGACCTCTACTTAAGTGCACCAACCAATTGTCCATTGAATACTCTCATAGAACTAAGCTTCCGAACATCCTCTAGATTGTCTCGGTAGTGAGTCCCCAGCCTGTCAATGTAGTCGAGATCTTCCTGCTCAATCACAATGACCTTCTTACCAAGAAGCTTCTTCTTTATCTCCTCCTCAACCTGCTTGATTTCGGCTTCCACCATGGCACTTTTCTTCCTTGAGCAGGCTCTTTCATCCAAGAGCTCTTGAAGACCAAGACCACTTCATTGGATCTCCTCATCAAGTTCCTTGAGATCAACATTTGTCGTACTTCCGCATTGGCTCTTGAGTTCTTCAAGTTCCCTCCTTAGTTCCGAACAGCTGTCCCGAATCTTCATGTTCTCAGCCTTCATCACAACCCAGTTAGAACTCCATCGACTCATTTGTTCCAACACTTCATACCGGAACACTTCACCTACATCATGGCTAGATTCAGCTGTCGTAGGTTCATCCACCATCTTGCCTTTCAGCCTTCTACCCGGCCCCTGCATGATGTGAACCAGTCCTTGTTCCACTTGAGTGTGAAACCACTTCCTTCACCTGCAAGTACCTGTCATCATAATCACTTCTTCATGAGCAACCTTGCATTGATACCAACTGTCAAGGTGTGTATCAGCTTCAATGCTTCAACACCTGAACATGTTCAATAGCTCTGATACCACCTGTCATGCCCCCAAGCCTACGGTAGTCTTTCAACCATGCCAGCGAGGTGTGGCACCACCAAACACTTTCTTTTTAACAATACTCGTGCACATGGACTATGCCTATGCACTTACTCCTACTTAGTTTGTGATTCTCAACCAAATATAATTAAGTTATCCTTTATACCAATGAACACCCATACACATTCATTATCAACAACAATTATAAATGAGAAGACAATTGCACAGTATAAAGGGAGCAGCAACTCCCTGAACAATGAGTCTGCCCAACAATATATTATGAAGATCAGTTTACAATACACAAGTATGCTTGGCAAGACCAAGTCCCATACTTAGCCAATTTTACGATCAAGACAATCTCGGTTGCCTTCTTCGTTTCACGTCCGTGCACCCTTGCACGATGGGCGGGCGCTCACCCAAGCCACCAAGACACCCACGCCAAGGCTTGGCACAATCGACACCTCTGCACGATCACCCAAGAACACCTTGCCCAACGACTTCACCCACTCACCAAGTGCATTTCAAAATCGTGCGACCAGGACAAGAGAGCGCACGAGCTATGTGCTTGCGCCTCTCTATTTATACGCACAAGACAGTGCACTCCATTTGAGTGAAGATCGTATGAATCGTTGTCGAATGAATATTGTTGAACGCTCCCATCGCATCACATATATAGCCATGTTATCATGTGGGTGGGCTGCCCAGCCGACCGCCCCACCTACACTTCGCACACCCCTTCTCCAACGCGTTTGGTGAGTCGGACTGCACTCATCACAAGTCAGCCTCACTCATTGCACACGCTCCAACCGCGAGTATAAGTCATCGTTCACTTGTCGTTCATCACTTGTTCGTTCGTTCGCATATCCTCCGTTCGTCGCAAGTCATCGTTTGTCGCAAGAACCGGTTGCACCGTCGTGTCGCATGATCACCCGTCGCACTAACCAATGCTTGGCCGTGCGCATGCCCGGGTCGCCCGGCGCCCAACCGCGTCGCACAATCCGAAGGCATTATAGTCTCCCTCAAATGGTGTTTTATCCAATCATCTGTTTTCTTCACGGTTACGGAATCAACTTTTACTACTTTAAAGAAAGGGAAATAAACATTGTACGTTATGGGGCATTAGAGAAGGTCGTAGATATTAGTGAATCCCCGCCACCGCCCTCTTTTACCGTCTAAATCCATTATGTATGGACAGGACATATAAGACGTCTGTGAGCTAAGTAGAGTAGGGTATCATAATTGCAAGATTAGGGAATTCCATGAATTAAGAATGCCACAATTAGCTGTGCATGATTATGTTAATCAATTCATAGCACTATTGGAATATGTCTCAATTTTGGAAAATGAAAATACATTTTTTTCTTACACGATGGTTGAAATAATAATTATTCCATACTGGATGGATGGTATGAAGAGTTGAGTTGAGTGAAGTTAAGAAAAACAAGTCGAGTTTATGTACGAATAGAGTGTACTCAAACATGCGCGAAGTAGGAGAGAAGTGAAGACTAGTTAGAAATTGCATGATTCTATATTTGACAAAACCTAGTGTTTATATATTTGTTGGGTCATTGTAATATATGACAAGCCAACAGCAACAACCAGGATTAATAATAACTTGTGTATATATGTTCATCGGTGCCTCTAACCAATAGCAAGTTGTATCATAGAGCTAGAGAGTCTGCAGCCGTAGCTTGCAGAGCCGCATTGTGTGAGTTATAAAGCACAGGAAGGTCGAAAATAACAAAGTTTGTTCATGGCTGCCGAGTGATAAGCCATAGCTTGCTGATTTTTTCTAAACAGAGTGAAGGCCGAAGCCCTAAGTGCATAAACCTCTAATTGTTGCATTCTCGGGGAAGCAAACGAGTCGTCTCATTGCTAATTCAAGAGAGCCCCCACTCTTGCAGCTGCTATAGCCACAAAGTTCGTTGGATTTGAATGTCTACATTGCCACGAGCCTTGAAAAGCCAGATTGCCTTGATAAAAGGATTTCTTAGTGATTGATTATTTTGGCAATTTGTTTGGATATCATTCAGTCATCTAAAAAACTCTTCTTTAGTTTGAAAATAGCTTTCCTGTCGGTTTATTTGGTATATTAAAACTATTTATTAAAAGAGCTTATAAAGACTAAGGGAAAGTTTTAAAAGGTTTTGAAAAGTTTTGATGGTGGCTTATTAAAAGATGTTTAAGTTTGGAGATTAGGTTTGTTTTTTTTATATTAAAAGAAAAGTAGTGTGTTGTTGGAGAGGTGGCCCTTTCATTTTTAATTGGTTAATTTTTGAATAAGCATAATTTATGATTTGAGATTCAGATTGAGGTAAATATGATATTTATAGATAGTAGAAGAATAACTTGTTTATAGAGTTTATCTAACTTAACGTTTTAGACTTCCAAGTGAGTCCATCCTCAAGGGATATGCCAATTGTTTAAGAGGAGATTAATGATGTATCATAGAGCTAACCTTAAGTATATATATAGTTTATGGAGAAGATCAATATGAAATGATTGAGTGAGCTAGGGTTATTAGTTATCTTGTGTAGAATTACACATTCTTAAATAGTTTATTAATATATTAACAGAATTGAGGTTTAGATCATTAGTGATTTTATTTTATAAGTGACATTTTAATAAGATTTAATATTACTAAGCAACATAATATACTGATTTAATATAAAATTAGGGTTAATTAGTTATTAGAATTGTTATGTTTCTTTATCAATTTATTTAAATTATGAATCTTATTACAAACTTTAATTTTAAACCAATGGATTTCTTATGAGGTTATAAGATCATAATTAATAATATAAAAAATACTATGTAAAAAAATTTAGGCTTCATTGTATTGAGTTATTTATTAGAGGTATTATGATTGTTTATTATTTTATTATAAAATTAAAAGAATGACCCTTTAGGATGAGCAAGTCTTATGAAGATTATTAGATTAATTCAATAATTTCGTCTATGAATTATGATAAAAGTATTTAATTAAAAACTGGGATTCTATTAATATCACTAGCCAATATAATATATTGATTTCATATACAACTTAGTTAAATTAATTATTAGGGTTCTTATGTTTCTTTTTCCATTAATTTAGATTATGAATCCTATTACAAATTTTTTATTTTAAATGAATGGATTGCTTATGAGGTTATAAAATTATAATTAATAACATACAAATAGTAAAAAAGAAAATCAAGCTCCATTGTATTGAGTTGTTTATTAGAGGTATTATGATTGTTTTATATTTCTAATATTTCTATAAAATTAAAAGAATGACCCTTTAGGATGAGAAAGTCTTATGGAGATTATTAGATTAATTCAATTTAATAAAAATATCACTTATAATAGAATCCCCATTTTTTAATTAACTAATTTAATCCTAATTTATAGATACAGTTATTGAATTAATCTAATAATTTGCATAAGACATGCTTAGCCTAAAAGGTCATTCTTTTAATTTTATAAAAAAAAATATAAAAAAATCATAATACCTCTAATAAACATCTCAATACAATGAAGATTAATTTTGTTTTACATTCTATTTGTCTATTATTAATTATAATCTTATTAAAAGATTGTAATAAGATTCATAATTTAAATAAATGGATAAATAAACATAACAACTCTAATAACTAATTAACCCTAATTTTATATTAAATCAATATATTATATGGTCGTTAATATTAAATCTAATTAAAATATCTCTTATAATAGAATCTCCATTTTTAATTAAATAACTAATGATCTAAACCTCAATTCTGTTAATATATTAATAAACTATTTAAGAATATGTAATTCTACCCAAGATAACTAATAACCCTTGCCAACTAAATCATTTCTTATTGACCCTCTCCATAAACTATATATATACTTAAGATTAACTCTATGATACATCATTAATCTCCTCTTAAACAATTGGCATATCCCCCGAGGATGGACTTACTTGGAAGTCTCAAACATTGGGTTAAATAAAATATATAAACATGTTATTCCTCTATTACCTATTAAAATTCTCCTCACCTATATGGATTCATTATTTAAAAAGCATTATATTGTCAAAAATCTCTCATCAAGATAAACATAATGGTGGTACTAGTTTTGATATTTGATGACCTTCATAAAAAAAGATTGTGTAACCCAATATTTATAACAAACCTTGGAGATCGAGTTAAACGAGATAACCCTCCTATATCTTGGGTTGTTCAAAGGGGTGGGAGGTGATTAGAATAATGATCCAATATAGATCACTTAGTGAGATAATGGTTTGAACATGCAATGTTGTACTAAATTATGGGTCAAGGGGGAATGGGTGTTTGTGTCTAACTAATGTTTTTGAGATGGGAGGATGTCAGATAGTCTTGCAAGGCTTCCAACTAGAAGGATGAGGCCATCTTAATAGGCTACACTTCACATTTTGCTGGAACGTATAACCAACTTCCTAAAATTTACCATTGTCAAAGTAGTTGATATAGTGAGCTAAAATAAGTTCAAATTACAATTTTATAAGGAAATATAAAGGGACTTACCTATTATTATAGGTAGGTTTATCAAAAACTATGAACCATCTATTTATTGAGTTGGATTTAAAATGTTGGTAGCTGACCTAATCTATGTAAATACATTTTTTATCACTAAATATTGTGTTCTAGTTTTCGGATTCATAAATAACATCATCAAATGTTGTTTTGAAATATGTAAATATGTTACCCGCTCTATATCTAACCCTATCATGTAATATTCAAACATTCTTGCCTCATAATTATAAATATGTGATAATTGGTTTTAGGTATTAACAATAGAAAAAATCATGGTATCTAATGATGTAGCTAGTAAATAAATATGATGTCTCTATAGTGGTTCATAAGTATTGTAATAAAAATCCTAATAAACTAAGCTCTAAATCAATTTCAAAGTTTGTGTTTCATAGTCCTAATTTAAGCTTAATTCATTATTCTTTATTGATAATAAGTTTATATTTTCTTTAAATATGAATTCCACATAATTTAAATATGTTGAATTACACATAAAAATGTTAAATTACACATTAAAAAAATATGTTTTTATTATTTTATAATTAGACCATTATAAAATTAAAAAAAAATAAACAAACCTACCTCCACTCATTAAAACAGGAATCAACATGGGTACTTAAACATTGTTACAAGGCCTTCTTAATCACTCAAAAGTCTGTAGAACTTACTTGCCTCCGAAGTAGCAACACAATTGGCCATGTGTATGGATTGAAAAGCATGGCTGACTATGCTGATTGCAGATAAACACAATAGTGTGTACTCAAGTTATGTATATGGATTGAAAAGCATGGCTGACAATGTTCATTGCAGATAAACACAATATTGTGTACTGAACTTATTTTGATGATTGATTTTTAAAATAATTTTGAATATCATAAAATCTGAGTCAAGCAATTGACTCTGTCTATGTCTCTTAAATTCAAAGATATTCCCAAAATATACCATCACTAATTTGAGATATTCCCAAAATATATCATCAATATAAAAATGTCCCATGAACGTTCCTAAAAATGAGAAAACCTTAAGTTGACATCCTTTTACTTGATATGGCAAGCCCGAAACAAACCTTTGATATACTCACATTTATGTATTATGAGAAGCCGAACTCATCACATGTATGCACATTCAGTGCTTGTTGTTTGAAGGAGGATTTGTTCGGATACCTTGACCTGCTTCCAGCTTTTATTTTAGCACCAGCCCTTGTGACAAAAACGTAAGGATATATCGACTTTTGCATGTTGTGTCACAGCATCAGGTTTTACTGCTTTACATTTGAATATCGTACATCTGCTTTTTGACAAATAGCATTAAAGTAATTCACGGGAAAATTTTCCCTTCAAATTCCAAACATTCGGCATCTCTTGATGGTAGAAAGGGAGCCTTTTTGAAATATGATGGTAGAAAGGGAGCGTTTTTGAAATATTTAAGTTTGATTGGCATCTCTTGATGGTAGAGTTATGATAATATGCAGCTTTCGGGCTAGATATTGTTGCTACGATGGATATCTGGTGGCAATTGGAATATTGTTTACAGTGTCTGTGTTTTTAACCAATGGGATTCGCATGAACATAAGAAATAAACATAATAAGCTATAGAAATTCCACATAGTGCTGTCTGTTTCACAGGGAACAATGTGGGGATCGTTACCACCGCCCACTTTTACTCAATAAATCTACCTCAAAGTGGTCGCATATCTAAGTGAAAGGTACGTAGAATTTCATAAAAGTGGGCATCACTAAAGTTTTATAGTCATATAAGATATAATAAGTTTATTATAATATTTAATTAATTATAATAATTAATTTAATTTGTTATGATATAGTCATAATATTGGTTTTGTTTGTTTATGGTATTAAAGCTCATGGATGGCTTGCAATGAAGTTTTTAAAATATTTTAAGATTATTTAATATAATATGCCTACAATGTTTTCAGAATAATATAAATATTGTTTATATTTTATTATATTTTGTAAATATTGTGACTAAATCAAATTAAACAAAAATAAAAATAAAAAGAAAGTAAAAATTAATAATTATAAATATTAATTAAAAACATTTTTGACTACATCAAATTGTATTTAAGAGATTTGATACCTATCTTAATTGGTTCAAAGTTAAGATAGATCTAGGTTAGTAATATGTCTAATATAGTTCAGTGTTATAATACAAATGTTATCTGGTATTTTCATGTTATATTATGTAAATATTTTGACTAAATCAGACTAAACAAAATAAAATAATAACAACAACAACATTTTGATTACATCAAATTATATTTAAAAAATTTGATATCTTAATTAATTTAAAATTAAGATAAATCTCAAATTATAATATACCTAAATTAAATTTTACTCAATTATAAATTAATAAATAATTATTATAAATCATAAATAATAAAAAATTATTAACATTATTTTTCGAAGTAAAAATAAAATCATAATCATATAATTTATATATTTTACTAATTAACTAAATTAATAATATATTTATATTAAATACAAACTCAAATATTTAACACACAAATAAAAGCACGCAATTTTTTAAAAATTTCAATAAACTCATCATCCCTCGCACTACTAGTGTTTTCATTTAATCAAAACATATTAAAAACTACTTCACCCAAAGAATAAGTGTACACATTTCTGGGCATTTCTCGTCACTCAGTGCATCTGAAAAAGGTAAAATATGATTTGTGTTTGAACACCATAATTATCTTAAGTACATTATCTTTAACCTTTTTATTTTACGGTGACAGTTGCATTTAATTATGCTTTGTTACTACTTTATCAAGTTTTAAGTACTTTTTCTTTAATCTTTTTATATTAGGGTGATAGTTGCATTTAATTATGCTTTGTTATTACTTTATCAAGTTTTATTGTTTCTTTCTTATGGTACAATATTTTATTCACCACTATGTTATTTATATTATTTTTTGGTATTTCATATTTTTGATCAATATGGCATTTACACTATTCATCAACATTTCACATTTTTTAACACTATGACATTTATATTATTCATTGGTACTTTATGTTTTTCATCATTATGTCATTTACATTATTGGTTGGTATTTCATATCATAAAAATAAATTTGATGAATAACAAAAACATATTTTCTGCAAAAAATATTTTATTGAAATGTGATGACTTTAAACTGTGATTTATATGTTATTTTCCAAAGTGTATAGATATTTTCATATTCATAATAAATTTATATTAAAAAATTATAATTATGATTTTGGATTTATAATAAAATTATTATTTTAAAAGTTTTTGAATTGAAAAAATATATTTATTTATTAACATATTTTTAATATTTTAAATATTTAGTTTTTTTTAAATGTTAATTGACAAATTTGGAAATAAAATATTATCTATTAAGATTCAAAAGTTTAAATTTAATTATTTATAATAGCCTTATATCATTAAATTACCAAAACCCACCGAATTACTTATTTCTCTCCTTATATAAAAATAAAAAATAAAAAAAATTAAGTTATTTTCTATCATATAAAATAAAAATATATTGTAGCTATCAACTTACAATAAACATAGGGGACCATAGACTTCCTAAGCTAGCTTTAAATTCGAGCCAAAACCACCTAGGGCTCAAATGAGGTTTGGTATAAAAACACCAGTGCCTGGTTAAACCATTGAGAGATAGACAAGCATTGCAAAACATTAATAACATTAAAAATATTGTTACTTCTAAGTTCAAAGAAAAATGTGGTGTGACAAAGATTTAGCAGCTAAAAGAAAATTAAGATATTATAAGGAGGTCAGCAACCCCACCTTAGAGGATCAAAAGCATCTCTCTGTTTTAACTAGCTCAAAGAAGAAAATTAATATAGCAAAGATTAGAATGAACTGAATGGGTAGTTGGGCAGTTCCTAAAATACCATGGATGGAAATCATCTGCCATCTCTTTGAGAATATGGGTAGTTGGGCAGTTCCTAAAATACCATGGATGGAAAGCATCTGCCATCTCTGTGAGAATATGAACATCGAGGATTTTCCTCTTAGAGTGCCCCCCTCACAACCACATTAGATCTCAGTTTCATAATATTTGTTGCAATAGTGACCTTCCTAGCCTTTTACAATGTCAAAATTATAGTGACCTCGGAAGGCTAGATTTTTGAACATGAGAATAAAATCTTAAATCAAACTAAATAACTCTTTTTTTAAATAGGTTTGACCAAAATTACTCTCATTGGACTTTAACCATCATTATCATCAATAAAATTCAATTTTATTTTTTTGGAAAAATAAAAATATACTTAATGTTTTAAAATAAAAATTCAATATATTTAACCCATATAAATCAAAATCAATTAAATGAAATCAATTATTGACTTTGTTCTATTTATTTAGTAAATACAAAAAAACTACCATCCGCATATTGTCACCCTACTTACGTAAACATTATCAAGCTTATATGTTTCTACTTTTCCAAATTAGTTCCGAAAACTACATACATTGTCGGATACATACATCCACATCAACATCATGAAGCTTATCTGTTTCTCCATTTCCTAATTAGTTACCAATCCATCTGATAAAAATTATCTCGTACGAGAGAGACTATCTATTTCTACGGGTTTTTGAAATTGTCATTTAAGCATTTCTTAGTTGAGGAGGATTTGTTGGTTCAACCTTATCAACATGGTGCACAGTCCTAGAACACCATACGCTCTAGCAGCAACAAGCAGGCCCATAATATTTTACACGTTTCCTTTACATGAACAGAATAAGTAATAGATTCATGTAAAACCACGGTGACAACTAGTTATACAAAATAGAAAAAAAAAAATAGAAAAAATATTAGTGTGAGGATTCAACCCCGCTGCTCATGACAAGAAATGTCTACGAGGAAAAGAGGGCCTTATAGGGAAAGGAGAGGCTTGCCTTGATTCCTTTTAAAGTGAAATATTAAATCAGATAAAGTGGGTTGATTCTTCGTAAAGCCTCTTTCTTTAGTCATCGATCAGATGTACACGTTACTCTCTCCCTGCAATGGTGCTTTATCCAATCATATGTTTTCTTCACGGTTACGGAATCAACTTTTACTGCTTTAAAGGGAAGTAAACATTCTACATCAACTTTTTTGCATAAAATAAATTCATGGCAAAATTTTCTCTCAAAATTCATGGCATATGGAATCTTATAATTGCAGGAAACGACAGTTTTTTTTAAATCCATTCACACCTATTAGTCTTGATGTCCTGATTGTGGATTTCTGGAATCTTTCAGAAAGGCCAAGGCAAGGCTTCTATCCTACGATTTTAAAATGTTCCCGAAATCCCATCTAAATGTGGCTCTCCATTCATCGCCAACTTGTCCAGAGATTTTGTTCTACATGCAGTCGGGTATACATATATGTAGCTTACGGGGCTGGGTGTTGCTACGATGGATATGCGATGGAATCCACATCCTTTTGTTGTTGGCATCGGAAGGTGGCTACGAGATACACTGGAATATTGTGTACTGTTTGTGTTCTTTTAACCATGGGATTAGCATTGAGAAGGTCAGAAATAAACATAATAAGCTGTAGAAATTTCACATGGTGGCTTGCCAGTGTCAAAGGAAACAACGAGAGGGCCGTAGATGTTAACGAATCCCCGCCACCGCCCTCTTTTACCGACTGCCCTCTTTTACCGACTAAATCAATTCTGGCTGGGACAGGACATATAAGACACCCGTGAGCTAAGTAAAGTAGGGTATCATAATTAGGGAACTCCATGAATTAAGAACGCTACAATTAGCCGTGCACGATTATGTTAATCAATTCATATCACTGTTGGAATATGTCTCATTTTGGGAAGATGTTTTTTTTTTTTTTTTTTTTTTTCATAATGGATGGTTAGAAGTAATAATTATTTCAGTGTGCAGGTATGAAGAGTCGAGCTGAGTTGAGTGAAGTTAAGAAAAGTAAGCCGAGTTTATTTAGGAATAGAGTGTACTCAAACTTGCCTAAGTAGGAGAGAAGTGAAATTTAGTTAGAAATTGCATGATTTAATATTTGACAAAACCTAGCATTTATATACTTGTGATCGGGTCATTTAAATATATGAGCAGCCAAGAGCAGCAACTAGGGTTAATAATAAAAAAAATTGTTAACAACTTGTGTATATATGGGTATCAGTGCCTCTAACCAACAGCAAGTTGTATCAGAGCTGAGGTCTAGTTTCACGATATAAGGAGCTAGAGAGTCTGCGGACATAGCTTGGAGAGCCACATTGTGTGTGTTATAAAGCACAGGAAAGCTGAGAATAACAAAGTTTTTGGCGGCCACGGAGCGGCAAGCCATAGCTTGCCGATTTTGTCTAAACAGGGTGAAGGCCGAAGCCCTAAGTGCATAAACCTCCCATCACTCACTCTTGCAGCTATTACAGCCACAAGTTCATTGGAGTTGAATGTCTACGCTACCGTGAGCCATGAAAAGCCAACTTTCCGTTGATTAAAGGATTTCTTAATGATTGATTATTTTGGCAATTTGTTTGGGTATCGTTCAGTCATCTAAAACACTTTTCTTTAGTTTGAAAATAGCTTTCGAGTGGGTTTATTTGGTATATTAAATTTTTTTATTAAAAGAGCTTGTGAAGACAAAAGGCAAGTCTTAAAAGGTTATGAAAAGTTTTGATTGGTGGCTTATTAAAGGATGTTTAAGTTTGGACATTGGTTGGTTTTTTTTTTTTTATATTAAAAGGAAGTGTTTGGTAGGAAAAGGAAGGCTTATAAAGTTTATAAAGGTTTATAGAGAGTTTTATAAAGTGATTTTTTTATTAAAGGAGAATTTAAAAAAAAAAAAGAGAAGAGGTTTTATTTGAATGAGAGTTTAGGGTCTTGAAATGGTGTGTTTATTTGTAAATCTTTTTTTTGTCAAGCATGATAGTGTTTTGAGTTTGGAAAAAATCTTCTATATGGTAAGGGTACATGAATTTCGTGGGCAATGTATGATTTTTTGGGGGCGATATGGAAAGAAGCCTCATGCAATTAGGAAAGCAATCATAAGTAGAAGAAAGACAACATTCATGGATCACAAAGCAAGATCGAAGAAAAAGCTCAAGGTAGAAAACATTTTTGTGGATGAGAAATTCCCAATGTCCAATAGAATAGCTCAATGAACAAACCATACATAAGTGTGTTAGAGATGGGTAAAATAGTGTGAAATGAAACGAAGGATTCCTACCAGTGGGAGTAGAGATGGCTAGGTTTTGACTGGTGCCTGGAGAAACTAAGAAGACTGAGTCACACACCTTTGGTGGTTGAAGAGAATGAGGGATCATCCACAAATCTCTCTAATATAGTTAAAGGTCCACAATGGGATTATAAGATTGAATAACTAGCGGTGCATAACTATGTTCATATTCTTTCATAAGAATGCAAGTAGGAGGGTTACTCTTGAATTGTTTAAAAATATTTTGGAATCTGAAGGCTTCTATAGACCTTAGAAAATAGTGAAAAATAATTACCCATAAATTTAGATATACGTATCTCAGTGGAAATATTGGTTAAGTAACTTTAAGTTTTGAACCTTCTTAGTGTTAGAATAAATGTTTTATTGCATTGTAAAATGCTTAGAATGATTGTGATGAAAATATATAATGTAAATATAGTTTCTTTAAATATATATGTAATTATTTGAAAGTGATATGATTATTATGTATGTAATATTTCTAAAATCACTTCAAGGGATGTAAAATTTGCAATGAAATGATTGTGTGTATGAAAACTTACAACTATTTAGTTGATTGAAACTGGATATTACATGAAAGTGTTGGAATCAAGTCTAATATAGAGGCCTCCATGATGAAAAAAAAAAAAAACATCACCACTTGCAAGTGAGTCCAACAGCATAAAAAAAGTCTCATGTTTCTAAGATCTGGCTTCTAAAAGAAGCAAAATTTAGGTAATTAAAATTTCTAATTTTTAACTTTTAAATAGAATTCAGGGGAGTTGAATGTTGTGACATAGGTGAAGTGATGAAGCAACTATCTAAGGAACAAGGCCATTTTGGTGAATTTGATTACATCATTTGGAGTAAGTCATAAAAGGCACCTTGACTATAAGACTCAATGATCAATGTAGTAGAGCACACTAGAAAGGAACTTGGTTTTAAGACTCAATTTATTTAATAACCCTATGCAGGAAAGGTCAAGACAGGTAGATCCCAAGGATGGGGATTACATAGGCTTGGAGGGGTTAGTATCTGATTGGAGAATAAATTTACCACCCACTCACTAGGATGTGACCTTATAAGGGCTTGTCCAATGAAAATAAATAGATGAACTTGTTACCTGTGAAGGAGAATGATGAGAAGAATAAACATACAAATTAAGTACTAGTTTAAAACATTACCTATTCGAAGCTCAACATAGTTTAGAAAATAAATGAAAAGAAAAGGATGAATATTGGTTTATATTATTATGATTAATCTCTTAAAGAATGTATGCTTGTGATATAGGCTAGACAATTATCTATCAAGGAAGGATGGGTTATGATTGTTATGAAGTGATATTAAAATAGCATAGATAGACCATGGTGAATCTGAGAATCCTAGGGGCAAGGCCATTGCGATGAAACTGGAACATAATGCATTAGGCATGTCTAAGAAAAAATGAGCTAAAGTTTTCCTCGTGGATGGATTTTTAAGAAATGCAAAATGAGGAAAGAATGTGCTAGGATGCCATATGATCTAGAGGTGACTAGACCATGAATTATGCATGGCATTGCTCGAAATAGAAACTAAGGACATATAAAATATCATCAATGTAAGAGATGTAATTCTAAAGCTAAGTTTTTGTTTATTTTCTCTATTTAAAGAACACCGATGATAATCTCCCTTTAAGGGGTTGAGGTTGTAACATCCCACATCTTACCCTTGCTCTTGTAATTTAAAATACAAATTTCACCAACATGGATGACATGGTTGGATAAGGTAACATGTTTTAGATGCACATAATTTTAGTATTTAATTATTTAACAAAAAATCGAAGAAAGGAATGCCTTATGGATCCACTTTCTAAGGGAAGCTTGGTTGTGTACCTTGAAATCCATGAACCTAGACTAATTAAATCATTGAGCCACTGGTTGAAGGCCAATCAAAGTTCGTGATAGGAATGTGGTTAGATACAATCAAGGGAAGAGTCGATTCGATATCATAAAATTAATGAGATTAGATTGTGGTAGTGAGGGGCACATAACCATGCACATTCCCCTTTATAGATCGAGGAGACAATGAAAGAAAGAGGGCAGTCCCCGATTCCCTAAGTATATTGTGAGAGACAAAGGAGCACTTTCATAGATACAAGAAGGGATGCAAAGGAAGAAATATATATGTACAAAAAAAGAGAAACATAGGTTGTTCATATTTGTTTTATCTAATTTGAGTTCTTCATCCAAGGATCCTTTTGACTATGTTCTTTGGTTAGTCATTAGTTGTGTGAGGGGGTTGCTTTCTTTTCTCTCACTAGTTCTTGTGCATTAGTTTTATTTCTCTCTCTCTTTTTGCTAGAAATAAGATGATGTTCTAATATTAACATGGAATTATGGAGAAATGAATGTAGAAGACAGAGAAATTGTGGAGTTGAGTGTTGAGCCATGTGTCTGATTTGGAATGTTAAGAAATTGGATGAAGCCCAATAAATGAGCTTGGAGAACAGTGGGTCAATGCATTCTACTAGAGAGTAGTTGATAAACCGCATGGATAGTGGGCTCCATATATGATTTTTTACCAAGCTTTGGTGTGGATATCAATTGAGCATGCATCCCTCAGAATTTGGATCTAGCTGAGGGGCATTCAACTGTAAGAAAGTCATAGTGTAGTTGGCCTAAGGTTGGGTGGAGAGTGGAATTTCGTCCTTTCATTTCCATCCATATTAAAATACTCATATAGTTCTATTATCATTATATATTTTAGTTATGAAAAGTGATGTTTCATGTATTTCATATGTCTGGTATAAGCTCTTGCATATCCTTGAATGTTAATGGATGATTGAATGGTTTTGTTCTCTATTGTGCACATAATTGGCATGAAATATCTTTTGTTTATGGAAATGATGAATGAGTGTACTACGCTATCCAATATTGTGTTTATTGTTGATGTTTTAACTATGTACATTTTTATCTTTTACTTGAATAGTATGCCTAAGGAATGGAATAGGATATGTACTCAATGGAATTATGTTTTTTTGCTAGAGGAGCTATAATACCTCATGTATTTTTAGTATCCTTGAATTCTTGAACCATGGAAATTTATACCATACTCATGATTACAGATAAAATTGCATTCTATGAACTAAATGAAAACTTGGGATTTGTTGATAATTGTTTAGATCATAAATAAGGTGGTATATTATAGGTTTACATAGAGTCATGTTACTATGGATGAGAACTCTAATAGCTTGAATGTTTATAGATTTTAATCTTTTAATAAATGGATCATAATTCTCCTTGAGTACATATAAAACCCTGCTTTTTTCATCATTAGGTAATTGGTCAATTGATTTCCCCTGAACATATACACTATCCCACATAGGGTCAATAAAGCCAAACTAGATATCATATTTTTATTTTTACAATTTGCAATTAGTGGGAAGTTGGATTTTTGGACCAATTGTCCCCTTTCATAAATTTTGGATGAGGTGTAATTTGGTACCCCACTCATAACCAGTTATGGTTAACACAAATTTGCAAAGGGGGAGATCGATCTTGAAATACAACCATTATGGGCTTAGGGAAAATCAAATTAATCAAATGAATAATTAGTTGATAGACCTGAGTGCCATGATGTGTCAAGATTGGGTACGTCAAACTTAGGGAATTCGAATAAATTAGGAAGAGAATAAGTTGATAGAGCCTAATGCCGAAAGGTTGTATGGATGGTCCCATTGAGCTCTTTCCATTTAGGGAATTCTAGTAAATTACGGAAAGAATGAGACAATAGACACTAATTTTGAAAGGAGACGGGGGCGGGTCCATTATACACTCGACCTTTCGGACTTCTGGGAATTTGAATTCATTAAGTGGAGACTAGGTCGATAAACCATGATGTCAAGATGTGCCGAGGGTGGGACCATCAAGTTCTGAGCCTTTGAATCATGGAAATATAGAGATAGCACTTGTGATAGTCTTTCATCATTACATGATGTGGATCAAGGTGGGCCCTAATAAGCTCTCAACCTTGTGGAAGTTTGGTTGAGAAATTAGGTTTGGGATAACACAATTGGTGGAACCTCACTTCTGTATGACTTGGTCTAGAGAATTCCCATCAGGCTTGCTACCTTAAGGCCATAAGAGTAAAAAAACCTAGTAGTAGAAGAATGGATCAAAGGATCCTGGTCTCGCACGTTGTGGATTGGTGGTTCCTAGGCCAACCATCGTTCCTCTACATTTAACCTGTCCACAATGGGTAAGTTCTTCAACATGTAGAGAAGCCAATATGCCATGATGAGGGTACCCCATGGGTGCACATAATGTTGGTGTGGTAATACCATGTGCACCGGTTGAAGGTTACAAGAGTGTCATGTGTTGTTGTAGAGATAGTGTGTCCCTTATTAATTGGTCATCCTTTGAATAAGCATAACTTTTGATTTCAGACTCAGAGTGAGGTAAACAATATATTTATAGATAATAGAGGAATAACCTATTTATAGAGTTTATTTAACCCAACAATTCGGTCTTTCAAGTGAGTCCATCGTCAAGGGATACACCAATTATTTAAGAGGACGATTAATGATGTATCATAGAGCTAATCTTCGTATCGATCTATCTATCTATCTATCGATATATATATAATATATATATATATATATATATATAATATTATATATATATATATTTATATATATATATATATTATAATGGAGAATATCAATACGAAATGATTTAGTCAGCCACGGTTATTAGTTATCTTGGGTAAGAATACATATTCTTAAATAGTTTATTAATATATTAACATAATTGAGGTTTAGATCATTAGTGATTAAAAATAAAAAAATGGGGATTCTATCATAAGTGATATTTTAATTAGAATTAATATTATTGACCAATATAATATATTGATTTAATATAAAATTAGGGCTAATTAGTTATTAGAGTTGTTATGTGTCTTTATCCATTTATTTAAATTATGAATCCTATTACAATCTTTTAATTTTAAACGAATGGATTTGTTTTGAGGTTATAAGATTATAATTAATAATATACAAATAGTATGTAATTTTTTTTAAGCTTTATTGTATTGAGTTGTTTATTAGAGGCATTATGATTCTTTTATATTTTCTTATAAAATTAAAAGAATGATCCTTTAAGAGGAGAAAGTGTTATGGAGATTATTAGATTAAGTCAATAATTGCATCTATGAATTACAATTAAATTATTTAATTAAGAATGGGGATTCTATTAATATTATTAGCCAATATAATATATTGATTTAATATAAAATTAAGGTTAATTAGTTATTAGGGTTGTTATGTACCTTTTTCCGTTTATCTAAATTATGAATCGTATTACAATCCTTTAATTTTAAATATGTGGATTTCTTATGAGGTTATTAAATTATAATAATTAAATTACAAATATAAAAGAACAAATTAAGCTTCATTGTGTTGATTGTTTGAGAGGTATTATTGATTGTTTTATGTTTTTTATTTTTTTATAAAATTAAAAGAATGACCCTTTAGGATGAGCAAGTCTTATGGAGATTATTAGATTAATTCAATAATTGCATCTACGAATTAGGATTAAATTATTTAATATATATCTTTTTTTATGATTGAATATGGAATAGTGTGCATTTACATTCAATCCCATCCTCAATTATAAAAAAATATATATATTAATTAATTTAATCCTAATTCATAGATGCAATTATTGAATTAATATAATAATCTCCATAAGACTTTCTCATCCTAAAGAGTCATTATTTTAATGTTATAAAAAAATTAAAAATTAAAACAATCATAATACCTAGTAAAGAACTCAATACAATGAAGCTTAATTTTGATTTTACTATTTGTATATTATTAATTATTATCTTGTAACCTCATAAGAAATCCATTGATTTAAAATTAAAATATTGTAATAGGATTGATAGTTTAAATAAATGGGAAAAGAAGCATAACAACTCTAATAACTAATTAACCTAAATTTTATATTAAATCAATATATTGTATTTGTCAGTAATATTAAATGTAATTAAAATATCACCTATAATAGAATCCCCATTTTTAATTAAATAATTTAGTCCTAATTCATAGATACAATTACTGAATTAATTTAATAATCTCCATAAGACTTTCTCATCCTAAAGGGTTATTCTTTTAATTTTAAAAGAAAATATAAAACAATCATAATAACTCTAATAAACAATTCAACAAAATGAAGCTTAATTTTTTTTTTTTAAATAGTATTTGTATATTATTAGTTTAATCTTATAACCTCATAAAAAAATCCATTGGTTAAAAATAGGATTCATAATTTAAATAAATGGATAAATAAACATAACAACTCTAATAACTAATTAACCCTAATTTTATATTAAATCAATATATTGGTCATTAATATTAAATCTATTTAAAATATCACTTTTAATAAAATCTCCATTTTTAATTAAAACACTAATGATCTAATCTCAATTTTGTTAATATATTTATAAACTATTTAAGAATATGTAATTCTACCCAAGATAACTAATAACCCTAGTCTACTAAATCATTTCTTATTGATCCTTTCCATAAACTATATATATACACTTAAGATTAGCTCTATGATACATCATTATTCTCCTCTTAAACAATAGGCATATCCCCTAAGGATGGACTCACTTGGAAGTCTCAAAAAGTTGGGTTAGATAAATAAACATTCATAAATTAATTAATATTAAACCTAATTATATGTAATACCTTATTTAACTTTCTCATTTAAATAAAATTAATTAAATCTAATTAGAAAATTGGAATCATTAGAACCTTAACCACTAGGGCTGCTAGAATATCTTACCCTGACCATCTAAAATTTGAACTTAACCATCTTCACAAAGTATTTGAACTAAGTGGTTACAATAAGAACACCATTAGTAAAGCCATGCACCAATCCCTAAGCAAGAACAACAACAATAAAAAATATAAAGAACAAAAATCTTCAATCACTCCTAAAATCTCCCTTCCTTATATAAAAGGTACCACCAACAAAATTACAAAAATTCTTAAGAAACATAATATTAATGTGTATTTCACTCCCCCTAACA
The DNA here is from genome assembly GCA_000404065.3 of Pinus taeda. NCBI lineage: Eukaryota > Viridiplantae > Streptophyta > Pinopsida > Pinales > Pinaceae > Pinus > Pinus taeda. The sequence continues at coordinate 273,527 of APFE030248169.1, forward strand.
CCATCAAACAATTAATTAACTTTGTTAAAGACTCCATAAATCCTAACCATAAAAAAGGTGTTTATATTATACCTTGTTCATGCGGTAAAGAATATATAGGTGAAATAGGCAGATCTTTTAACATTAGAATCAAAGAGCAATACCGTTGACTTACAAAGAGAAAGGACCTCAAAATCTACCTTAGCGGAACATGTTCACTCTTCCTCACACTACATCTGCATGGACGAAGGCAAACTAATTTAAAAAGAGGACCGTTATATTAAAAGAAAAATCAAAGAAGCCATTGAAATAGAAAAAAGGAAAAACAACTTGAATCGGGACAATGGATTAAAACTAAACAATACTTGGAAACCATTACTAGAAATCATAAAAAA
>APFE030248169.1:279262-320381 GCA_000404065.3 Pinus taeda
CCTTCAGCATTGCTCTTGGTCTTGTAAACCCATTTCACTCCAATGACTTCTTTACCTTTTGGTAGCTCAACCAAATTCCATGTTTTGTTTCTTTCTATGGCATTCATCTCCTCATCCATAGCTTCTATCCATTTCTTATCTTTAATTGCATCCTCGAAATGAATAGGATCATCAACATGAAAAAACAAGGCAAATAAGGAATTCATTCCTTCATCATAAATGTCACTCAAGTTTCTGAACTTCTTACCTCTTTCACTTGGTGTGCAAGTGCTTGAAGATGCACTTGAATTTCCTCCTTGTGGTGTGCTTGGAGAAGCACCCTCATTTATCCTCAATGGTGTGCTTTGCTGTCCTTGTGTTGGCGCTGCTGTTTGGGGATGCATTTCAGCCACCTCCTCATCTTCTTCATCATGAGACAAACAGTTTTTAACATTCACTGTTTTCTCTATGCTTCCATCCCAAGCTTCCTCTTCAATGAATTGAACATCTCTGCTGATAAAAAACTTCTTGGTGGATGGGATATACAACCTGCAGGTTTTGGATTCCTCACTGTATCCAATGAAAAGACATTTCTCCCCTTTGCTGTCCAACTTCCTCCTTAGCTGATTTGAAATGTGTGCATAGGCCACACATCCAAAAACTCTCATGTGGGTGACTCCTTGCTTTCTCCCACTCCATGCTTCTTCTGGCACTCTATTCATCACTGCTTTTGTGGGACACCTGTTCAGAATATATGCTACACAATTTATGGTTTCAGCCCAATAATCATTTGGCAAATGATTTGCCTTCAACATACTCCTCGCCATGTCCATGATGGTCCTATTCTTCCTTTCAGCAACTCCATTTTGTTGTGGGGTGTACCTAGTTGTGAATTGCTTATGAATTCCATTTTCTCTACAAAATCTTAGAAACTCCTTGGAGATATACTCACCTCCTCTATCAGTTCTCAAAACTTTAATATGCAGCCCACTTTGGTTTTCCACAAGTGCCTTGAAATTTCGGATTTTTTCAAACACTTCACTTTTGTTTTTAAGAAAATAAATCCAAGTCTTTCTTGTAAAGTCATCAATAAATGTTAGGAAATATTGGCTGCCTTCTAATGATGGAGCTTGCATCGGTCCACATAAATCTGAGTGGATGATCTCTAAGGGTGCCTTTGCCCTTATGCTTTTACCTGATGGAAAACTTTCTCTATGTTGTTTTCCAAAAATGCAACCTTCACATAGGCTGTCCGGTTTCTCTATCAATGGTAATCCTTTCACCATTCCTTTTCTGCTCAACAAGTTTAGACCTCCAAAATTGAGATGTCCAAATCTCAAGTGCCACAACCAATTTTCATCCTTTGGCACGCTTTGGAAGGCCTCTTGGGTAACTGCTGCAATTTCATTTTTGTTTTTCAAATCTTCCCTGATCCTGAGAGGGAACATCCTGTTCCTTGTCATCTTCACTTCAGCAATGCATCATTTGCTGGGTGCTAAATCCATGATGGTACACACATCATTCATAAAGTAAAAATTGTAACCCTTTTGAACAAGCTGTTCAATACTCAAGAGGTTACATCTCATTCCAGGGACATAATAGACATCTGCTATGGTTTTCCTTTCTCCTTGCTTTGTAAATATTTTTACCTCCCCTTTTCCCATAACAGAAACTTTGCTATCAGTTCCTAGTATGACCTCTGATTTCATATTTTTATCTAGGGCAGAAAAGAGAGCTATATTTCCTGTGATATGATTGTTGCAACCTGAGTCTAAAAACCATATGTCTTCACTGTTTGTTTCAGCCATGTTACAAGCTAACAACACATTATTTTGGCTGATGTTTTCTCTAGTAACATTTGCATTTTGTCTATCACTCATATCATGCTGCTTCTTCCTACATTCACTGGCATAATGCCCATATTTTCTACAATAATAGCATTGGACATTGGATTTTTCATACATTTGTCCTTGAGAATGATGTTTTCCTCTTTGTTGGCTGCTGCCTTGGCCTTGGTTCTGATTTGAATTGCTGCCTCTTCCTTGAGCATTTGCTGGACTATTCCTTCCACCAATGTTCTGACTTCTGCCTCTTCCTCTCTTGTTTCATCTGCCTTGACCTCTTCCTCTTCCAAAGGACATCTGGGTCTTAAAGGCTTGCTCTAAAGATGAGTTTTCATTTCTACTCAATCTCTGCTCATGTGTTATCAGTGATGCATGTAGCTCATCAACTGAAAAATTTGAGAGATCCTTTGTCTCTTCAATGGTGGTGACTATAGCATCAAACTTTGAGGGTAAGACCATCAATATTTTCTCCACAATCCTCCTTTCTTCAATGGTTTCTCCATGTGTCCTCATCTGTGTAATCAGACCAGTTACATGTGTGAAGAATGAGTCAATGTTGTCTAACTCCTTCATGCACAGATTCTCAAAATCTCTCCTCAACAACTGTAGTTCTGTTGTCTTCACTTTCTCCATGCCTTGATAGGATGTCTTGAGGGTTTGCCATGCTTCTTTGGATGTATTAGCTGCTGCTATCCTTGGAAACACACTCTGGTCCACTGCTTGATACAAAAATACAAGGGCTTTTGAGTCCTTCTTCTTATTTCTCTTTAATAGATATTTCTCTCCCTGAGTTAATCTATTAAATTCATTTTCATGTGCTGGTTCTTCAAAACCATCTTCAACTAATTCCCATAAGTCTTGAGAGGAAAACATGGCTCTCATGGTTATTGCCCAATAGTCATAGTTCTTCCCATTAAACTGTGGGAGCTGGGTGTTAAACATACCCATACCAGTGCTTGTGCTAGCCATTCCTTGCATCATTAGTTATGCTTCAATTTCTTGACTGTGTATTTTTAAAACAACTGATTGTTGCAACAAAACACTCCTCCCTTTAGCTTCTTTGTTACCTTCAAAGAGCCTAAGCCTGCTTTGATACCACTGTTGGGGATTTATCAGGCAAAATCCCAAAAAACACAAAATTCAAGCACACAGAGGCAATGCTCTATTTCCTTTACTCCAGGATCTTTTTGTGCACAGGGAAGCTTAAAATTTTTTTTACTGAAGAACAGAGTATTGCACCACCATAAAAGATTTTCTATTCATTAAAATAAATTCACTGATACATATTCATCCTCTTTCACTCAGAGGGATTCACCAAAAACTTTTAACCCAAAAAACAAAATTACTCTGCCTCTGTTACAATTGATTTTTACACTGCTGTGTAAAATCTACATTCACATTTACTGCTGTAAAAATGGTTTTACATTTACAAAACTTACTGTTCCCTTTTCACTGCTGTGTGAAACAATCCATGGTTTTTCTGATACAAGCTTCCTCTGGTTTTCTTCATTCACCTCTTCACCTTCATGGTTTTTTTGATACAAGCTTCCTCTGGTTTTCTTCATTCGCCTCTTCGCCTTAGCTCCTGCACTGCTGTGCGTTTTCATTTTTTTACACTTACAGAATGGTCAACAAAAACATAAACATACTATGCGTATGCAACTACAACACCAAAAATAATTACCTTGCGTATATGACCATACTCCGGTAAAAAAAAATTAAAATTTAAGAACATTTACCTATGCCCATGCCTATTTTAAATTACGCCCATACATGCCGTAAAAGAAAATTAAAAATCCACCTAAGCGTATGACAAAACTTTAATAAATGTATGGTCAAAATTCAACTTGACTTTACTCCATGCAATATTTATTTGATGCAGGTTTGTGATGCCCGTTGATTTGCCCTCCTAGAATCGAACGGCTGAGGTGAATATCGGAAGGCCTTTTTAACCGAACTTTACTCTACATAACATTTATTGCAGCCTCTTATGCAGCTTTGAACAATCAACGGTGGAGAACGCTGGAGCACATCAGACGGCGGAGGAGAATATCGGAACCCACTTTTATGTTGAACTTTACGTCCCGATATGTCAGAGATGATGACGTATGGGGAGAGCCACACGTCAACACTATATTGTATCGGGCCCTTGTGTACGAAAACTGCCTTCACACAAAAGCGGTCCGATAAAATTACCGGCGGTTTGTGGTTTTGCAACTGTGGTTTCGGGGGATGGTACGGCTGCATGCTGCGTTGAAATTACATTTTCAACAAGAGTCTGCAGCCGTAGCTTGCAGAGCCGCGTTGTGTGAGTTATAAAGGACAGGAAGGTTAAGAATAACAAAGCTTTTCCGTGGCCGGCCAGCGCTAAGGCATAGCTTGCCGATTTTTTCTAAACAGAGTGAAGGCCGAAGCCCTAAGCGCATAAACCTCCATCGCTGCGTTCTCGGGCAAGCTAGCAAGTCGTCCCATCGCTAATTAAAGAGAGCCCCCACTCTCGCAGCTGCTACAGCCCAAAGTTGATTGGAGTTGAATGTCTACGTTACCGTCCTTGAAAAGCCAGATTGTCATTGATAAACGGATTTCTTAATGATTGATTATTTTGACAGTTTGTTTGGGTATCGTTCAGTCATCTAAATAACTTTTCTTTACTTTGAAAATAGCTTTCGAGTGAGTTTATTTGGTATACTAAAATTGTCTATTAAAAGAGCTTATAAAGAGTAAGGGCAAGTCTATAAAGTTTTTGAAAAGTTTTGATGTGTAGCTCATTAAAGGATGTTTCAGTTTGGAGATTAGGTTTTTTTTTATATTAAAAAAAAAAAGTTTGGGATGAAAAGGAATGTTTATAAAGCTTATGAGGATTTCTAGAGAGTTTTATAAGGTGATTTTTTTATTAAAAGAAAATTACAGAGAGAGAGAGGAGGTTTTATTTGAATGAGAGTTTAGAGTTTTGAAAAGGTGTGTTTATCAGCAAAAACTTTTGTTTTTTCAAGTATGATAGTGTTTTGAGTTAGGAAATTTTTTCTATATGATACTGGTGGGGAATTTGTATTATGAGGACGCACATTGAAAACCATATGTTTTTTTTGGGGGCGATGTGGAAGGAAGCCTCATGCAATTAGGAAAGAAACTATAAGATAGAAGAAAGATAACTTTCATGGATCATAAAGCAAGATTAAAGCAAAAGCTCAATGTAGCAAAAGTTTTTGTGGATGAGAAATTTATGATGTCCAATAGAATACCTCAATGAACAAATCATACATAAGTATGCTAGAGGTGGGTAAAACAGTGGGAAATGAACACGAAGAATTCCTAATAGTGGCAGTAGAGATTGCTAGGATTTGATTGGTGTCTAGAGGAACTAAGAAGATTGAGTCACCCCACTTTGGTGGTTAGGTGAAGAGAAATGAGGGATAATCCACAAAGCTCTCTAATATAGTGAAAGGTCCATAATGGGATTACAAGATTTAATAACTAGCAATGCATAACTATGTTAATATTCCTTCATAAGAATGCAAGTGGGAGGGTTCCTCTTGAATTGTTTAAAAATATTTTGGAATCTGAAGGATTCTATAGACCTTAGGACAGACTAAATAAATTTTTTGCTTATGATAATATGTTAAGTTCCCTTCCTAAAGTAAATATAGAGGGAATATTTTGAATAGGTAAAATAAATTCATAGAATAAATTAAAAAGCAGTATTAGCATGAGAAGATTTGGTTAGTTGCAAATATCTAAATATATAATTGACATGTTGCACTCAAAATTTAATAAGATTGAATCAGTTCTGAAATTGAGATGTCATAACTCATGCATAAATTAATTGACTAACAATTGATGTGCATTAAGACATTTGATATGCACAAGAGGGCAATAGAGAGGAATCCTAACCTGTTAAAATAAAGATTATTGGGTCATGAACTTGCTAGAAATATGAGAAAACTTATTTCTTTGTTTAAAAAAATTGTTATATTTATTCATATCATGAGATTCCTAATGAGCTTAACAGTTTTCCATGCATAGATACACTAGAGGGAGGATGTGGATAAAGGATCAATCAAGGAGGGCTTGAATGGGTCGATAGGAACCAAATGAATAACAAAATCATAACTATGAAAAATAGCCTAAGAAGAGAGTTTCCCTTAACTGAAATTTGTACTTGGCTTCTCTCTCTCTCTCTTTCTCTCTCTCTCTCTCTCTCTTTGGCATTGGCTATGCTTTGGGTAATACAATGGCATTACTTAATGAATTCCATGTCTCACAGAATGTTCATATGGAGAGATTTCAAGAGGGACCACTTGCTATCATCTACCACATGAAAGAAATTAGTGTGTCTATTCCTATGCTTAAAGACTTATTATGTGAATGATTGAAAAAAAGAGAGGATGAAAATTAAAATTTAAAATACGCTAGTGTGAATGTCATGCAGAGAAATAACTTCTAATACGTTTGAGGAATTTTTGTGTCCTCGAATGAGTGGCATGAGGAAAAATTGGTTAAGTAACTCTCAATTTGAACCTTCATATTGCTAGAATAAACATTTACTTGCATTGTAAAACGGTTAAGAATGGTTTTGATGTAAATATATAATGAAAATATTGTTTCTTTAAATCGATATGAAATTATTCGAAATTGATAGAACTATTATGAATGTAATAATTATGAAATCACTTCAGGGGATGTTGTAAATTTTGTAATGAAATGATTTTTGTATGAAAACTTACAACTATTTAACTGATTGAAAATTCAGATTAGAGGGGAGTGTTGGAATTAGATGTCATCTAGAACCCATAATGAAAGATAAAAAAATCACCACTTGCAAGGGAGTCCAACATCATAACCTAAAATATCATGTTTTTGAGATCTCGATTCTGAATGAAGAAAAAATTGGGCAATTAAAATTTGAAGTTTGAAATTTTTTAGTATAACTCATGGGAACTGAATGTTGTGACATAGGTGAAGTGATGAAGTAAATATCCTAGCAACAATGTTGTTGCAGTGACATTGCATCCCTATGACACACTTTGATTACCTCATTGAGAGTAAGTCATAAAATGCATCTTGACTATAAGACTCCATGAGCAATGTAGTAGAGCACGTGAGAAAGGAACTTGGTTGTAAGACTCAATTTCTTCAATAATCCTATGTAGGGAAGCCCAAGACAAGTAGATCACCTAAGGATGGGGGTTACTTGGGCTTGGAAGGGTGAGTAGCTGATGGGAGAATAAAACGGCTACACAATCAGTGGGATATGAGTATAAGAGGGCTTATCCAATGCAAACAGTGAACTGAACTTGTTATCTATGGAGGAAAATTAGGAAAAGAATAAATATACAAATAAGTATTGGTTTATAACATTACCTATTACAATTTCAACATAGTTTGGAAAATAAAAGGGAAAAAAGGACGAATATTGGTTTAAATTATTATGATTAATCTCTTAAAGGTTGCATGCTTGTGATACAGGTTACAAAATAATCTATCTAGTAAGGATAGATGATGATGGTTATGTAGTGATATCAAAATAGCATAGTGAAACCATGATGAAACTTAGAATCCTGGGGATAAGGCCATTATGGTGAAACTAGAACCTAATGCATTGGGTGTGACCACAAAAAAATAATCTAAATTGTTCTTTGTGTATCCCTCGCTAACCAATGGGAAATGAGCCAAGACTGTGCTAGAATGTCATATGATCTAGAGGTGACTGGACCACAAATTATGAATGGATTTGCTTGAAATGCCAACTAAGGACATGGAAAATGCCACTAATGTAAGAGTTGTAATTTCGTTTCTCTATTTATAGAACACTGAGGATAATTTTCCTTTAAGGGGTTGGGGTTTCTAATATCCCACACCTTACCCTTTCTCTTTTAATTTAAAATTAAAAGAAGAAAATCCAACATGGAAGCCATGGTTGGCTAAGGTTACATGTTTTAGATGCACATAGTTTAGTATTTATTTATTTAACTGGCGAATGAAGTAATGAATTCATTATGGATCTGTTGTTTAAGGTAAGCTTGCTTTTATTCCTTGGAATCCATGAATCCAACCAAATTAAATCGTTGAGCCAATTACTAAAGGCCAATTGACCTTCTTAATATGAATGCGGTGAGATACAATTAGGGTAAGAGTCGATTAGATATCAGAGAATTGATGATATTAAATTGGGGTAGTGAGGGACACATAATGGTTCCCATTGCCCCTCGCATATCAAGTAGACAATGAAAGAAAGAGAACATTTTTTAGCTCTCAACATAGATTAAGAGAAACAAAAGAGAATTTTCTTAGACACATGGAGGCATGCAGAGGAAGAAATATATATGTACAAAAATAGAGAAACATACATTTTTCATATGTGGTTGATCGAACTAAAGTTTTACATCCAAGGATCCTTTTGACTTTATTCTTTGGTTATTCATTGGTTATGTGAGGGGGTTGGCTTCCTTTCTCTCCCTAGTTCTTGTTCATGATATTTCTTTCCCTATTTGTTTCTACTAGAGATAAAACGAGGTTCAAATATTAGCATAGGACTATGGAGAAATGAATGTAGAATACCAAGAAATTATGGACTTGATTATTGAGCCCTGTGTCTTATTTGAAATGTTGAGAAATTGGATGAAGCCCTATGAATGATCTTGGAGAAGAGTGGTTCATTGATTTTTTTACTTGTAGAGAGTAGTTGATAAACCACATGGATAATTTACTCCATAAATGAGTATTTACCAAGCTTTGGTGTGTTTTTCTCTTGAGCAAGCATCCCCTCAAAACTTGCATTTGACTAAAGGGTGTTCAGTTGCAAAAAAGTTACAATGTAGTTGGCCTAAGGTTAGGTGGAGAGTGGAATTCCATCTTTCAATTTCCATCCATCTTAGCATACTCATAAAATTCTATTGTATTTATATATTTGAGTTATCGAATGCAATGTTTCATGTATTTCATATGTCTTGTATAAGATCTTACATATCCATGAATATTAATGGATGCTTGAATAGTGCACATTTTTGGCATGGAATATCTTATGTTTATGAAAATGATGAACGATTGGACTCTCTTGTAAATTATTGAGTTCATGGTTAATGTGTTAACTGTGTGCATTATTCTCTTTCACTTGACTAGTATTCCTAAGGAATGGAATAGGATATACACTCAATGGACATATGTTTTTTTACTAGAGGATCTATAATACCTCATGTATTGTTAGTAGCCTTGAATGCTTGAACTATGGATATTTATACCATACTCATGATTGCAGATAAGCTTGCATGCTATGAACTGAATGAACACTTGCGTTTTATTGATAAATGTTTAGATCATAATTAAGTTCCTAAATTATAAGTTTACATATATTCATGTTACCTTGTATGAAAACTATAATAGTTTGAATGTCTAGAGATGTTATACTTTTTAATTAATGGACCATAATTCTCCTTAAGTAGATATACAATCCTTTGTTTTTCATGATTAGGTAATTGGTCAATTGATTTCTCTCGAACATGTACACTAGCTTGCATAGGGTCAAAAAAGTCAGATTACCTATCGTATTTTTCTTTGTATAGTTTCAATTGTGTGTGATGTTGGGATTTGGTACCATGTCCCCTTTCTCAAATTTTGGATGAGGAGTGACTCGGTATGCCACTCGTTACTAGTTATTGTTAACACATATTTCCAAAGTTAGAGATCGATCCCAAAATATGACAATTCTATTTATTTCTAGTAGCATCGTATGGTGCTCTAAGCCTCCAAATTTGCAGGGAGTCTTGGACACATGTATTCCAAAATACACTGAAATCATTTTGGGAAATTCCACCCGGAGAAAGTTTTATTAAAATAATTAATTATTTTTAATGGGTTCCAAAGTCTAAACTTCGGAAGTTAAAATAATTGAAGGCTATTAATTAAACTAGCGTTGAAACTTCTAGAAGAAGATGGGGATCAAGTCAAAATGATCTGAGCCATTGATTAGAATCTAATTTGGATCGTTGATTAATCAATTGGAGGATTATACGAAGAGGCTTGATGGGAATTTGGAAACCACATCGAAGAGAGATCAAGAGATTGAATTTGTAAGAGAGGGCAGTGTAACAATTGCTAAAGAATCGATCAAGGTGATTTCTTGTAGTGAGGGGCTTGAATAGTAGACTGGAGGAAGCTTTCCAAATTTGGGTACTCCAAGCAAAGGAAGGTAGAGAATAGTTCAGTGAAGCAGTGTAGTGCCACATAGAGGTAGTGCAGAGCTTCAAAGGGAGTTCGAATTCCATCTAGGAGGGATGAGATTCAGTGCAAGAAGTTAGGGTGTGAGACAAGAAGGTCTGGAGATCGAATTTCCAGTCAGCAGCAGCTCAGAAAAGGGATTGACGCAGAACCAAACTAGAGTGACATAGTTCTGCATAGGGTTGATGAAAAAGTTGCATAGAGGCAACATGGGTCCAGTCAGCAAGCCCTTTATTAGAATTGGATCTCCCACAACAGTGTGATATTTCTCTCACTAACCTTTTTTTCCAGTTTCTCTCTGTATTAGATAACCAGTTGGGAATCCGATGAATTGTATTTAGAAAAAGACTGCTTAGTAATAGAAACCCCCAGATGTTGCACCAATTTTCCCGCATTAGGTTTTTCAGGGGACATTTATCCAAAAATAACGGTGTCATGTGTTGTGTATCTCTTTCTGTCTCAGTTTCTTATTTTCGCATTTAATTTAATTGGTGAAGGCTACAATGTATTAGTTTCAATATTTGTTGTAGGATGTAATAAATAATTTATTTAGTAATTTAACAAACAAAAGATAATTAATTACTACAGATGAAATTTGGGTCTCCAAATTTTCACATGGTTTTAGAGCACAAGTGAAGCAAGAGAGAAGAGTTGGAAGAGCCCAGTGTTGAAGAGTATGAGGGAAGTTGAAGTGTTGTGTAGGTAGAAAATCGAGTCCCAACAGGGATTGTGCCGTCGAGGCCTAGAGGGCAAAAAAATTTGTGGGAAAATCTCTCTCTGAGTGAGTCGAGGTTTTGTAGTGTTAGGTGGAGCAACGCAGAAGCATCAACACATAGTAGTTTTTTTGGTGAGACATAGTTTTATGCAGAAGTTGATGGGGCATAAAAGAATCAAAATGAAGAAGGATACATTGTTGAGCGAATTTCTTACTCAAAGGATTCCTAGCTAGGGAATCTGATTTCTCTATTGTTGAGCAGTAGCAAAGAGGATATTATATACTCACTCCTGAAGGGAGTGTGTAGTCTAGCCTAGTTCTATGGATAGGAGAGAGGAGGCATGTTGACATTTCATTGGCAAAGAGGGCATCTAGTGGGTTACAAGATCATGATTAGTTGGATGGTGTGTCCAACTATGTGATCTAGAAGGCAATGGTCTCATGCCTTCGAGATGAGCACAATCTCAAAACCTATGTCAACAGTGTGGTAGTTTTATGTATGGATCTAGACCTGCTTAGGAAGTACAAGGGTGAGATGGCAAAGGCCAAGCTATTGATCCTCGACGAAGTGAGAGATCATGTGGTGTGTCACATTGTCAACAAGGATACTACTAGACATACGTGTGAGGCATTGGCTACACTATACGAAGGATATTTCAAGCAAGAGAAGATGTATTTGGAGCAGAAGATGAGATCCACACAGATGCAGAAGAGGGAATGCATTGATCTATTCCTAAAAAGACTTCAAGAACTTCGAGACTCGTTGGTAGTTATGTGGTCAACACCTCAGCCTATTGAGATCGTGAGGCTAGTCTAGAATCATGTTTCAGAAGAATGGAAAGTATTTCTCTGAAGCATTCTAGCTAGAGAGAGATTGCCTATTGGGATGGGATGTTGTTCCCTCTTCAGTAGGAAGAGATGAGGAGAGACTTAGTCAAATGCAAACATGGTAGCAACAGTAAGAGTGGGATGAAGCACAAGGAGGAGGAAGAGAATGCATCCCTTACATCTAAGGGGTAGCAGGAGTAGTGGAGAAAGAAGAAGGATGTATCAAAGATCAATTTTTTTTGGTGTGGTGAACTTTGTCACTACGCTACGTAGTGTCTTCTCAAGAAGAAGTACAAGGATGTGAAACATGATTCATATTCTACATCCATAAATCTCAAGGAGGAGGATTTTCATGGTTTCCTAGATATCTCCATGGGAGAGGTGGGGTGATCTGGTACTGTAATTTGAAAGAACTACATATGGGCAGGGTCCTTCAGGAATCCACCACTTTGCTGAATACATTGCTATGGGAGCCCATATCAGAAGTAGCAAGATGGACTGGGTTAGCTGACGTAGAGGAGTGTTAGAGTGACAGTTGTAGTGGCTAGAAGTGCCATAGTCTAAGCAATGTAGAGCTAGTGTTGGCATCATTGTTGTTAGCATAGACCATAGTCAACAACAACGTAGTGGCTTCATTAATAGCGTAGAGACTAGCAGCAATCAGAACTCTAGTAGTAGATGGATCATACTAAACATGTGTTCAGTATTTTTGGACGTTTTTCCATTTTTGATGTAGTAGCAACAATAGTTGTAGAAGGTGGCAGTGCAGATACAATGTTTGTCGTAGCAGGGACATCAACAACACATATGCAACATTTATAAGGGTAGCAATACATATGCAGTGTTGACAATGTTGGGGTCAAAAATAGTACAGATGCAACCTTTGCATAGTAGTTGGCTGGAAATGATATTAAACATCAGCAATGTAGAGGCAGAGGTTACATAGAAGGGTGATGCTTCAGCAGGTTGCATTACTAGAGTACATTCCTCGCTGACAAGGAGTGTCGATTTATGGTGGCATCATATGTGGTCTAAGCCTCAAAATTTGCAGCGAGGCTTAGATACATGTATTCCAGAATAACCTGAAATAATTTTGGAAAATTCCACGTAGAGAAGGTTTTATTAAAATAATTCATTATTTTTTATGGGTGCCTAATTTTAAACTTAGGGAATTAAAATAATTGAAGGGTATTAATTAAATTGAGGGTGAAAATTCTACAAGAAGATGAGCATCAAGTCGAAATGATTTCATCCATTGATTAGAATCTAATATGGGTCATTGATTACTCAACTGGAGGATTATAAGAAGAGTCTTGATGGGCATTTTCAAAACACACCAGAGAGATCAAGAGATCAAATTTCTGAGAGAGGGAAAAGCAACAGCTTCTAGCAAACCTATCAAGGTGACTTCTTGCAGTTATGGGTATGGATAGTAGACCGGAGGAAGCTTTCCAGATCTGGGGAGTGCAAGGAAGAGAAGTAAGAGAGCAATCCAATGAGGGAACACAATTCTTATTGGAAATAATACTGAGAGGGGGGGGTGAATCAGTATTAGCAATTTAACAAATTTTCACTTCCATAAACAAATTGATATATGCTACTTTTGTTAATTAAACTTGTGTATATATGCAACTGTGTCTAGAGAAAACTGTGTATATCTTGCAGACTTCTAATTTAGTCAGCTGATCTTAATCTGTGTATCAAAACCATAAAACAGTAATCAAGTGCAGTAAACAGTACAGGTAATCACACACATGAACACAAGATATGAGGTGGAAACCCAATGTGGGTGAAAACTACCTGCTACAATTCGTTTCAATCTTCCTTTAATAATAAACTTGTTTTTACAATATCTCTATACTGGTGCAATCTTATACCAGTACGAAGGATTCTACCTGCAGAAAGCTACAACCTTCTCTCATTCTCCAGCTTCTCCTGGAAGGGAGATACAACCCCCTTAGCTCTTGTACTGGCTGATGTACTAGTACGTAGGTGCTGACCTACAGAAGGCTACAACCTTCTCTTTTCTTTCAGGGACCAAATTTTATAAATTTTCAAACTAGATCAATCAATAGCATCAATCAAACATCAAATATATCTGCATCAAACAATCTCCTTTGCACTAGCCAAAAACTGAATCAAACAATCACTTCTCTGAATGTTGTAACCAGAATATAGTAACAGTAACCAGAAATTGATCTTGAACCTAGAACACTACAGCAATAAACAGAAGTAGCTAAAACATATTTTATGAGATGCACGCTACTTCAATATGTAGAGCCTACATGGATACGCTGTTATATTAAGGCAAACCCACATATACGTTGTTTTGAATTACTGAACTAGCGTGTATACGTGCCTTTGCTATGTTGAACCTGCGTACAGATCTATAAAAGATAATTTACCCTTTTCAACTATTCAGACATCAATTATACCCAGATCATCATATTTACAGATCAAGTCATGCGCCAAATATAAGAGATCAAAATCGTATAAATATACTTCTCTTCAAGCCTTAAGGTCTTGACCCATCAATATAGCTTATCCTTCTTCTAGCACTCAGGTTCCTCCTTGATTCAGATCCACCTCTGCACCATAACCCAATGGCCAGTATTCTAGATCTTGCTCTTCATAAGATGTTCAATGCTTGAGTACCTTCACCTAATGATGTCCTTCCACTTTTATAGTCTTAGGCCTTACTCAATACCATGGTCCAAAACCACATAGAACCATTACCTGGGTCCAAATACCTGGGTTCAATACTTTGGATGAGATACCATGGTCCAAAACCATAGGTCCAAATACCAAGGACCAAAAACCATGGACCAAAAACAAGTTTTCCCACATGTACGTGCTTTTCCTTGCGTGAAAGTGCGTGCATATGTATATGCACCTTTGGATCGGCGATCTCACATGTATACGTGGCTTTGTTAAGTGGCACCTATGTATATCTGTTTTTCCTTCATTCTAAGAGCCTGAACTATGATCTATCATCTAAGTGAGTCACCATCAAGGACAACACATGTGCCATAGTGCCAAGCCTATGTCATAATGCCAACAATCTCCCCCTTTGGACTTGATGGAAACCCCAAGTCACTTAAAGTCATTCTCCCCCTTTTTCATCAAGGGCAAAGGGTAATGCTCCCCCTGGGTATATGTTGAAATCTCTGTTCTTCTGTGCTGTCCATGCTTCTCCTGACTATAGGCAAGGTCTACAAAAATATGTTCTAAAAGAAAGAAGATGATATATACATCATAAATGACCTTCCTATCACCAAAGACTCATACATACATCCATCTTCCACCCGACATCTCCACCACCAACCACGTGGGGATATAGCAAAAATTTATACATGATACAACAAGAATATTACATCATCCATCCCAGGCATAGCGGGGAACCAAAATAGGTCATTACATGACCTTGATAATAAAAGAAATACATGACATAGAGACCAAATATCTAAGACAAGAATATGATAGTCATCAACAACTATCACCAGCAACATCTGTCAATCACCATCCGGACTATCAACCATAACCTTCCTCTACACCTGTTTCACTTGAATCAAAAGCAACTGTGAAGTTGTACCAAGATCTTCTAAGATAACGCCAACAATGCATTATTAGAAGTATATGCTCCCCCTGAACCTGTGCCAGATGGTCTTTGTTAGACCCATATTAGACTTTTTTCATCCAGAGTCTTCCCACTGTTTTTCTTCAAACCAACATATACGCGACTGTATCCATAGAAACAGGTGTATGTACACGGAAGCTCTTCTTGAAACTCACGTACAACCACTTTTCTTTGAAACAGATGTGTCAACAACAAGATGATGCATCAACTACTCCCAGCTTCTGTCTGAGGTATTCAAATGTCTCCTTGGGCAGTGGTTTGGTGAATATATCAGCAATCTATTCCTTGGAGGGAACATACTCCAATTCGACCTTTTTTTCAAGTACTTGTTCCCGGAGAAAATGATATTTGATATTTATGTGCTTGGTCTTTGAATGCATGACTGGATTCTTTGAAGTATTGATAACACTTGTATTATCACATAAAATGGAGATAGGTGGAGTACAAGTGATTTGAATGTCTTGCAATGTTTGCATCATCCAAAGGAGTTGTGTGCAACAAGATGTAGCAGCCACATATTCTACTTCCGCTGTAGATAATGCAATTGAACTTTTTTTCTTGCTGAACCAAGATACTAATCTAGACCCCACAAATAATGCACCACCACTAGTGCTTTTTCTGTCATCCACACTTCCTGCCCAATCTGCATTTGTGTATGCATGAAGTGTGAGATCTGTATCTCTAGGATACCACAAGCCATAGTTTTGTGCTACTTGAAGATATTTGAAAATCCTTTTAACTGCCTGAAGATGTGCTTCTTTTGGATTAGCTTGGAATCTTCCAACTATTCCCACTACATGCATGATGTCTGGTTGGGTACCTATCAGATAGAACAGACTACCAATCATGGATCTATAGGTTGGTTGATGTGCTTCTGTTGATTCATCATTTGCACTGAGGCTCCATCCTGATACCATAGGGGTATATACTGGTTTCAAATCTTCCATGCCATATTTCTTCAAGATCTGCTTGAGGTACTTGGTTTGTGATAGAAAGATATCGTCTTTGTTTTGTTGGACTTGTAAACCAAGAAAATATGTGAGCTCACCAAGCAGGGACATTTCAAAATATTTTTGCATCACCAAGGCAAAGTTTTGACTCATGGCTTCTTCATTGCTACCAAAGATGATATCATCAACATACACAACAAGTATTAGCAATTTATCATTGTCAATTTTTATATATAGATTGCTATCTACTGATCTTTTTGAAAAACCTTGTTGATGGACGTATTTGTCTAGATGATAATACCAAGCCCTTGGAGCCTGTTTAAGACCATAGAGAGCCTTTTTGAGTCTGCATACAAGTTTTGGATCATTTCCAAGGATGAATCCATATGGTTGCTCAATATACACTTCTTCTTCTAAGTCTCCATTTAGAAAGGCAGATTTCACATCCATTTGATATACCTTGAACTTCTGAAAGCTAGAAAGAGCAAGGAACATTCTTATGGCCTCAAGTCTAGCAACCGGTGCAAACGTTTCTTCAAAGTCTATACCATCTTTTTGAGCATACCCTTTACAAACAAGTCTTTCCTTGTTTCTAATAACATCTCCATTTTCATTCAGTGTGTTTTTGAATATCCATTTGGTCCCTATGACATTCTTATCATTAGGTCTAAGAACCAATTCCCAAGTGTTATTCTTTTCAATCTGCTAAAGTTCCTCATTCATGGTCTTAACCGAGCATTCATCTTTGCATGATTCACTTACATTTCATGGTTTGTTGGAGGAGAGCAATGCTAGATAGCTTGAAGCTTCTGTAATAGCTCTTCTTGTTTGTACACCCGCCTCTTTCTGCCCCAAAATTTAAGTCTCTGGATGGTTGTTTTGGACATACCTAGATGGAGACTTTTCTACTACCCTTATCTGTTGTTCTGGTGCCTCATGAGTTTCTTCTTCAGCATTAGTTTGATTTGATGTTGAAGGATAGTCCTCATCATCTTCAAAATCTTCGGTTTTTATCTGCTTTGGATTGTTGTCTGCTTTATCAACCCCCACATCAATACTTTCAACAATTTTTCCAAGTCTTTTATTGTAACGATTATATCCTTTACTTTGGGAAGAGTAACCAAGGAGAATGCCTTCATCTTCTCTAGGTTCAAACTTTCCAAGCTTTTCATCAGTCCCTTTGATGTAACATTTGCTTCCAAAAACTTTGAAGTATTTTACAGTAGGAGTCTTACCATACCAAATTTCATGAGGAGTTTGAGTGCTATTTACCGGGATGTTTGTTTTGTTGAGAATAGTAATGGCAACAAATGCAGCTTCAACCCAAAAGGTTGCAGGAGTTCCAGACTCATCAAGCATAGCACAATCCATATGTTGAACCATTTTGTTCATCCTTTTCACCACTCCATTTTGTTAAGGAGTCCTTGCAGTAGAGAATTCCCTTCTTATTCCATGTTCTTCACAAAATTTGAAAAATTCATCCAAGGTAAATTCCCCTCCTTGATCAGACTTGAGGCATTTGATTCCGCGATCTGATTCATTTTCAACAAAGGCTTTGAAAGCTTTGAACTTTTCGAAAGCTTCATCTTTATGCTTCAGAAGTCCTATCCAACACATCCTCGAAAATTCGTCAATGAACAATATAAAGTATTCTTCTCCACAAGGTGAATTTTTCCTTGATGGACCACATAAATCAGTATGGACAAGTTCAAGTGGCTTACTAGCTGATCCTTCCTTCTCAGGGAAATGTGTTCTAGTTTGCTTACCAAACTGACATGATTTGCATATTATATTGTCTGGAATTCTGATGTCAGGAAGATCACGAACATCCTAATATTTGCATGCTTTCCTTATATGAGGAAGCTTGAATGCCCCAATCTTTTGTGCCATAGCCAGTGTTCATCATTTTTGCTTAGATAGCATTGTTGCTATCATCCCTTCAGTATGTATAAATTATTTGGAGTTCTTATGCCTTTGATCATTGTTTCACCTGTATCAAGATCACGAATAATACATCCATTTGATCGAAATACTACCTCATATCCTTGATCTCACATTTGACTAACAATCAATAGATTATGCTTTAAGCCATCAACATACATAACATTTCCAGCTTTGACCTTTTCTTTTAAAAGAACAGAGCCTTTACCTTTTATAAGTGCAGGGGTGTGATTTCAAATGAGACCTTCCTTTCCTATTCTAAGGCATTATATGACTGAAGTTTTTCTTTATCACCTATCATATGTTTCGAGCATCCACTGTCAATGTACCACTGATTTTCCTATCCTTCCGCATATAAGGCTATACCACATCTTTCTGGTAGGTTCTTTCTTTCACCATGTTTTGGGACCCAATGAAGATTGCTCCTTCTAAGCTGTTTGCCAAAACTTACTCCTGCATTCAGAATCTTCATGACCGAAGTTGTTACAAATAGAGCATTCTATTTCATTTTCAGGAGCAGAAAAGTTATTGTTGGTCCTCTTCATGATCCCAGACACACTCCTTTGATTTCGTGCTTCTCTAGTCATGATGGTCTTGTAAGCAACACATTAAGCAGCTTTGTGTCCAAAGTTATGACATGAGAAACATTGGCCATTGAAGAAATTCTTGCAATTATCAAATATATCGACCAGGTGATTGTAGTTTCCATTGACATTCATTCTTGAGGAAAATTGAGAATGATTTTCCTGTGGTTGGTTGTAGCTTCTGTTCATCCTTGAAGTAGATTGACCCCGATTTACATGGTGATCTACTTTATGCCTTTGTTGACGATTGTCAACGTGTTCACTTCTCCTTGCAACGTCAAGATAACTTTTGGAGGTGGATAACTTCTATGCTTGAGATGCTTCTTCAATATATCCAAGACCTGTCTTGATTAGAGGAGAATGCTACACTTTGATAATCTCATCTAAAGATTAAGATCCTTTAGCAAATCTAAGATTAAGAGCTTTTGTTTTCTCAATATCTTTTCTAAGTCCCACAATTTCACATTCTAACTTTTCATTGTGTTTTCCCTTTCAACAAGTTGGAATGTCAGAGTATCTATAATCATATTCTTTTCTTCTAAACAAATTTTAAGTTTAGAATTTTCTTCATAGAGACCATCTTCATCTATAGCATCCAAGAAATCATCATCTTGAAAAGCCTTCAAAAGTCTATAATCATTACCATGTTCATCTTCATCACTATTTGAAAGTCCATCGTTGTCTTCATGTGTATAATAGCTTTTCTTACTTACGTTCTGTTTCATGTTCCATTTAACTGGTTCCTTACCTTTATCAAGCTTATCTTTATGAGGACATTTGGCTGCATAGTGACTGACTCTTCCAGAAGCAAACATTTGGAAGGTAGCTTACCTCTGAATCTTCCAGAACCCTGTTGAAGGTTTTTGACAAAGTTTGATTCTTCCTCTCCTTTTGACGTATGTCCTGACTCATTATATTCTCCTTTTCCTGAAGCTTTGAATGCAGCTTCTCTCATGTCTGATGGACCCCCTTTTGTCATTTCAAAAGCAATCAGGATTCAGTGCAGCTGTGACATGGTAATACTTTGAAGATTCTGCTTTTCTTCTATGGCAGAAACTTTTGATTCAAACTTATAAGACAAGGATCTCAGAACCTTTTCAACTAAAGTAACTTCTTTTATCTCTTCACACAATATTTTCATGTGATTAACAATCTCATCTATACATAAGAAATAATTAGCCACACTTTCATCATTTTGCATTCTGAGAGTTTCATATTGAATTCTGAGAGATTGTAGTTTTGCATGTTTTACCTGACCGCCTCTTGCATAACTTAGAATGATTTTGTCCCATATTTCTTTGGTGATTTGGAGCTGCATAACCTTGACAAATTATGATTGAGATAGACTCCCCAATAGAGTATTGACAGCCTCTGCATTTGTTTCATATTGCTTTTTACCAGCTGTATCTGTAGGAGTTGCTGATGGAAATGTGTATCCTCCTTCCATGATATCCCAAACTTTTGTTCCAAGAGATTGAAGATAGGTTGTGGTTCTTACCTTCCAATAGACGAAGTTTCTCCCATCAAATATTGGTGGCTTGATGGATGCCTCTTTTTCGTAGTTGCTCATGATGATAGATCTTCCTTCAAGTGATCAAGCTTCTTCTAAAGGGCCTGCTCTGATTCCAATTGTTGCAAATAATACTTAGTGGGCGGGGGGGTGAATCAGTATTAACAATTTAACAATTTTTTCGTTTCCATAAACAAATTGATATACGCTACTTTTGTTAATTAAACCTTCCTATATACGCAACTATGTTTAGAGAAAACTGTGTATATCTTGCAAACTTCTAATTTAGTTAGCTGATCTAAATCTTTGTATTAGAACCATAAAATAGTAATCAAGTGCAGTAAACAGTACAGGAAATCACACACATGAACACAAGATATAAGGTGGAAACCCATTGTGGGTGAAAACCACCTGCTGCAATTCGTTTCTATCTTCCTTTAATAAGAAACTTACTTTTACAATATTTCTTTACTGGTGCATTGTTATACCAGTATGCAGGCTTCTGCCTGCAGAAGGCTACAACCTTCTCTTGTTCTCCAGCTTCTCTTAGAAGGGAGCTACAACCCCCTTAGCTCTTGTACTAGCTGATGTACTAGTACGTAGGTGCTAACCTACATAAGGCTACAACCTTCTCTTTTCTTTCAGGGACTACGTTTGATAAATTTTCAGACTCGATCCATCAATAACATCAATCAAACAGTAAATATATTTGCATCAAACAATCTCGTTTGCACCAACCAAAAACTGAATCAAACAATCACTTCTCTTAATTCTTTAACCAGAACACAATAGCAGTAACCAGAAACCAATCCTGAACCCTGAACACTGTAGCAATAAACAAAGGTAACTAAAACATATTTTATGAGACATACACTACTTCAATATGTAGAACCTGCATGCATATGCTGTTATATTAAGGCAAACCTGCGTATATGTTGTTTTGAATTACCAAACCAGCGTGTATACACGCCTTTGCTATGTTGAACCTACGTATAGATATGTAAAAGATAATTTACCCTTTTCAACTATTTAGACAACATTTATACCCAGATCATCAGATTTATAGATCAAGTCATGCACCAAATATAAGAGATCAAAATCACACAAAGCTACTTCTCTTCAAGCCTTAAGATAATGACCCATCAATAGAGCTTATCCTTCTTCTAGTGCTCAGGTTCGTCCTTGATTGAGATCCAGCTATGCACCGTAACCCAATGACTAGTATTCTATATCTTGCTCTTCATAAGATATTCAATGCTTCAGTACCTTTACCTAGTGGTATCCTTCCCCTTTTATACTTTTATGCCTTACTCAATACCATGGTCAAAAACTACTTAGAACCAATACCTGGGTCCAAATACTTAGGTTCAATACTTCAGATGAGATACCATGGTCCAAAACCATAGGTCCAAATACCAAGGACCAAAAAACATGGAACAAAAACAAGTTTTCCCACATGTACGCACTTTTCTTTGCGTGAAAGTGTGTGCATACGCATACACGCCTTTGGATCGGCGATCCTACATGTATACACGGCGTCATTAAGTGGAACCACGTATATCTCTTTTTCCTTCATTCTAAGTTCCTGAACTATGATCTGTCATCTGAGTGAGTTGCCATCAACGACAACACATGTGCCATAGTGCCAAGCCTATGTCATAATGCCAACAATTCCATGTGGAGGCAACGAAAAGCTTCAGAGGGAGTTCGAATTCTAGATAGGAGAGATGAGATTCAGTGCAGGAAGCCAGGGTGTGAGACCAGAAGGCCTAGAGACCAAACTTCCAGTCAGCAAGAGATCAACAGAGGGATTGACACAGAGTGTAGGGAGAGTGACAAAATTTTGCGTAGGGTTGGCACAAAAGCTGTCGAGAGGCGCTGTGGGGCTAGTTAGTAAGCCCCTAATTAGAATTGAATCTCCGAGAATAGTGTGAGATTTCTCTCACTAACATTTTTCCCAGTTTCTCTCTATATAGAATAGCCAGTTGGCCTTGTATTAAAAAAACTACTGCTTAATAGTATAAACCCTCAACTGTTACACTGGTTTTTTCGCATTTTGTTTTTACAGGGACATCTGTCCAAAAATAATGGTGTCATGTGTTGTGTATTTATTTCTTTCTCAGTTTCTTGTCTCCACATTTTATTTAATTGGTGAAAGATGTAGTGTATTAGTTTTGGTATTTACTATAGGATCTAGTAAATAATTTGTTCAGTAATTTAACAAATAAAAGATACTTAATGAGTTATTGCAGTAGAAATTTGGGTCTCCAAATTTTCACACATTCTAGCCTCAGGGGCAATCAAATGAATCAAACAAATAGTGCATTGATAGACCCCATTGCCACGATATTTCAATATTGGAAACATCAAGCTCTTGGTCTTCAAGCCTTGAGTTCATTCAAAAGCATTAGGAAGAGAATAGGTTGATAGACCCCTATGCGAAAAGGTGCTAGGGGTGGGCTGATTTGGCTCTTTCCCTGTGAGGCATTCTAGTAAGTTAGGCAGATATAGACCCTAATGTTGAAAGGCGATCGGGGTGGGCACATTGTGCACTCAAACTTTAGCCCTTCTAGGAATTTGAATGGATTAAGTGGAGACCATTTCGATAGGCCCAAATGTCGATATGTGTCTAGGGTGGGCCCATCAGGTTCTCAATTATTGAGTCATTGTACTATAGAGAGATCACTTGGGATTGTCCCTCATCCCTACATGACATGGATCATGGTGGACCCTACTAAGATCTGAGTCTTTAGTTGAAAAATGAGGTTTTGGCCAATGCACCTGGTGGAACCTCAATTCAGTGTGACATGTGTCAGGGAAGTCCCATTGTGCTTTCTACTTTCAGGTCAATGGAGTAAGGAAATCTAGTAGTAGAAGAATGGAGCCAAAGATCCTATTCTCGCATGATTTGGATTAGTGGGTCCCAAGTCAACCATCTGTCATTGGCATTCAGCATATCAACAATGGGTAAGTACTTCACCATGTGGAGAAGCCAATATGCCATGATGAGGGCACCTTGTAGGCCCACGTGTTTTTGGTAAGGTAGTGCCACATGCACTAAGTGGAGGTTACATGAGAGTCTTGTGTTGTTATAGAGATGATATGTCCCTTCTTAATGGGCCAAACTTTGAATGGGCATAGCTTTTGATTTGAGACATGGATTGAGGTAAACATTATATTTTTGCAAAGCTCTCAGTGAGTTAAATGCAATGGTGGTATTAGTTTTAATATTTGATGACTTTCATAAAAGGAAGTTGTGTGACCCTATATTCATATTAAACCTTCGAGGTTGGGTTAAACGAGAAAACCCTCCCATATCTCGGGATGTTCAAGGGGGTAACTTGGAGGTGGTTACAAATAATGATCCAATATAGATGACCTAGTGAGATAGTGCTTTGAACATGCAACGTTGTACTAAATTATGGGTAGGTGGAAATGGGTGTTTGTGTTTAACTATTGTTTTTGAAATGGGAGGATGTATAGTGTTGCGAGGCTTCCACCTAGAAGGATGAGGTTGAAATGGGAGGATGTTGAATAGTGTTGCTAGGCTTCTACCTAGAAGGATGTGGACATCTTAATAGGTGACACTTGAACCTATAACCAGCCTCTTAAAATTTACCAATGTCAATGTAGTTGACATAGTGAGCTAAAATAAGTTCAACCCACAATTTCATAAGGAAATATAAAAGGACATACCTACTATTATAGGGAGGTTTATCAAAAACCATGAACCATCTATTCATCCGCTTAGCTTTAAAATGTTGGTAGGTGATCTACCCCATGTAAATGCATTTTTTATCACTAAATATTATGTTCTAATTTTTCAAACATTCTTGCTTTATGATTATAAATATGTGATAATTGGTTTTAAAAATTAACAATAGAAAAAATACTGATATTTAATAATGTAGCTAGTAAATGACATAACATCTCTATAGTTATTAAAAAATATTATAATAAAAATCTTAATGAGCTAAGCTTCACATCAATTTCAAAGTTTTGTGTTTCATGGTCCTAACTTAAACTTAATTTATCATCATTTAATGATAATGAGTTTAGATATTCTTTAGATGTAGGTTCGATTTGAAAATATATATCTTTACTTATTTTTATAATAAAAAATTCTAAACTACAAAAACAAGTAATAAACCTATCTCTCATCATTAAAACACGGAATCAACTTTGGCACTTAAACACTGTTATAATGCCTTCTTAATCACTCAGAGTCTGTAGAACCCGCTTCCCTCCGAACTACAACAAAATTGGTCATGTGCATGAATTGAAAAACATGGTTGAACGTACGCTGATTGCAGACAAACACAACCGTGTGAACTGACCATATCTGGATTTTTCATTTTGAAAATATTTCGGAATATTCCAGGATCTGGTTTAAGTAATTGACTTTGCTGACATCTTTCAGATTTGAAGAAATTCCCTGAAAAATGCCCCATGCACGTTCCTAAAAATAACAAAACCCTATGTTGGCATCCTTTACTTTATATCACAAACCCACAATAAACCTTTGAGGTGGAATAACGTTGAAACTATATAATCACACTTCAGTATTTAAGAGAAGCCTAACTCATTCATTTGTATGCAAATTTAGTGTTTATTGTTTGAAGGAGGATTTGTTCGGATACCTTGAACTGCTTTTTATTTAAAAATCTCGGAGATGAAAAATATATGTATTTGTTAACCTTTTGAATTATTTTAGTTTTTTAAGTAATTTAATTGACAAAGTCTGGAAAATAAAATGTTATATATTAAAGTTCAAAATTTAATATTTATAAAAAACCCTTCCATATCATAAAATAAAAATAAAATATATGCAGTTATCAAATTACACTATTATTTTAATTAATTTTTTTCTTAAAAAAAAATATACTAAATCTTTTAAAATTGAAAATTCAATATATTAATTAATATAAATCAATTGTTGAATTGAGGCTTCTGTGATCCATATCAAATTTATGAAAGATTTTTTGGCGTAAATCACATGATTCTCTCATAAACTTAATATAAATCAAATCAATAACATCAACCTATTGTCACCATACTTACATACGCATTATCAATCTTATATGTTTATCCTTTTTCTAATTAGTAATTACCAATACTTCAGATAAAAGTTATCTGGTACCAGAGAGTATCTATTTCTACGGAATACTAAGAAATAAATTTAAAATTGCAATTTATGCATTTCTTAGATGAGCAGGATTTGTAGGTTCAACCTTATCAACATGGTGTGGAGTTCTAGAACACCATACTCTTTAGCAGCAACAAGCAGACCGATAATATTTCACACGGTTGTGTTTTATTTGTCAGAACACTCACCTCTCTCATCCTTTACATGAACAGAATGAGAAATAGATTCATGTAAAACCAAGGTGACAATTAGTTGTATAAAATAGAAAAAAATATTGGTGTGAGGATTCAACGCCGCTGCTCATGACAAGAAACGTCTACAAGGAAAAGAGGGCCTTACAGGGAAAGGAGAGGCTTACCTTGATTCCTTTTAAAGTGAAATATTAAATCGCATAAAGCGGGTTGATTCTTCCTAAAGCCTCTTTCTTTAGTCATCGATCACATGTCCACATTACTCTCTCTCTCTCCAATGGTGCTTTATCCAATCATCTGTTTTCTTTACGTTCCACATTACTCTCTCCCTCCAATGGTGCTTTATCCAATCATCTGTTTTCTTTACGGTTACGGAATCAACTTTTAACACTTTAAAGGGCAGTAAACATTGTACATCAAATTTTTTTGCATATAGCATTCATGCATAAAATAAATCCATGGCAAAATTTTCAAATTCATGGCATATGGAATCTTATAATTGGAGGAAAGGAGAGTTTTTTTGAAATCTTCACAACTATTAGTCTTGATGTATTGATTGTGGATTTGTGGAATCTTTCAGAAAGCACACGGCAAGGCTTCTATCCTACGATTTTAAAATGTTCCCGAAATCCGATGTAAATGTGGCTCTTGATTCATCGCCAACTCGTCCAGCGATTTTGTTGTACATGCAGTTGGGTATATATATATATAGCTTACGGGGCTGGGTGTTGCTACGATGGATATGCGATGCAATCAACATCCTTTTGCTGTCGGCATCGGAAGGTGGCCACGAGATACACTGGAATATTGTGTACTGTCTGTGTCCTTTTAACCAATGGGATTAGCATTGAGAAGGTCAGAAATAAACATAATAAGTTGTAGAAATTTCACATGGCGGCGTGCCAGTGTCAAACGAAACAATGAGAGGGCCGTAGATATTAATGAATCCCCGCCACGCCCTCTTGTACCGACTAAATCCATTCTGTCTGGCACAGGACGTATAAGACACCCGTGAGCTACGTAAAGTAGGGTATCATACAATTAGCCATGCACGATTATGTTAATCAATTCATAGCACTGCTGGAATATGTCTCATTTTTGGAAGATATTTTTTTTATTTTTTCTTAATGTGAGTTGAGTGAAGTTAAGAAAAACAAGTCAAGTCAGGAGAGAAGTGAAGTCTAGCTAGAAATTGCATGATTCCATATTTGACAACAGCAATTAGGGTAGTGTTTATATATTTGACAAGTCAACAACAGCAATTAGGGAGTTGCTTATAGTCAAATTTAGTGTTTATATATTTGACAAGTCAATAACAGCAATTAGGGAGTTGCCTAATAATAAGAAAAATTATGTAACAACTTCTGTATATATGCTTATCAGTGCCTCTAACCAACAGCAAGTTTTATGAGAACTGAGGTCTAGTTTCACGATATAAGGAGCTAGAGAGTATGCAGCGGTAGCTTGCAGAGCCGGATCGTGTACTGAGTTATAAAGCACAGGAAGGCTGAGAATAACAAAGTTTTTCCGGGGCCGCCGAGCGATAAGCCATAGCTTGCAGATTTTTTTCTAGAGAGAGTGAAGGCCGAAGCCCGAAGTGCATAAACCTCCACCGTTGCGTTCTCGGGGAAGCGAGCGAGTCGTCCCATCGCTAATCAAAGAGAGCCCCCACTCTTGCAGCTGCTATAGCCACAAAGTTCATTGGAGTTGAATGTCTACGCTATATCGTGAGCCTTGTAAAGCCAGATTGCCTTTGATAAAAGGATTTCTTAATGATTGATTATTTTGGAAATTTGTTTGGTATCGTTAAGTCATCTAAAAAACTCTTCTTTAATTCGAAAATAGGTTTCCAGTGGGTTTATTTGGTATATTAAAACTGTTTAGGGAAAGTTTTAAAAGGTTTTGAAAAGTTTTGATTGGTGACTTATTAAAGGATGTTTAGGTTTGGAGATTAGGTTTGTTTATTTTATATTAAAAAAAAAGTAGTGGGTTGTTGTAGAGGTGACGTGTTCTTTTTCAATTGGTCAATTGAGATTCAGATTGAGAGAAATATGATATTTGCATATAATAGAGAATAACTCAGTCCATCCTCAGGGGATACACGAACTGTTTAAGAGGAGATTAATGATGTATCATAAAGATAGTTTTAAGTATACATATAGTTTATGGAAAAGATCAATATGAAATGATTGAGTCAGCGAAAGTTATTAGTTATCTTGGGTAGAATTATACATTCTTAAATAGTTTATTAATATATTAACATAACTGAGGTTTAGATCATTAGTGATTTAATTAAAAATGGGGTTCTTATTATAAGTGATATTTTATTTAGATTTAACATTACTAGCCAAATATAAAATTAGGGTTAGTTAGTTATTAGAGTTGTTATGTTTCTTGATCAATTTATTTAAATTATGCATCCTATTACAATCTTTTAATTTTAACAAAATGGATTTCTTATAAGGTTATAAGATTATAATTAAATAAATATAGAAATAGTAGTTAAAAAATTTTTAAGCTTCATTGTATTGAGTTGTTTATTAGAGGTATTATGATTGTTTATTATTTTCATATAAAATTAAAATAATGACCCTTTAGGATGCCCAAGTCTTATGGAGATTATTAGATTAATTCAATAATTTTGTCTATGAATTATGATTAAAGTATTTAATTAAAAATGGGGATTCTATTAATATGACTGACCAATATAATTATTTATTTCATATAAAATTTAGTTAAATTAGTTATTAGGGTTGTTATGTTATTTTCCATTTATTTAAATTATGAATCCTATTACAATTCTTTAATTTTAAATCAATGGATTTCTTATGAGGTTATAAAATTATAATTAATAACATACAAATAGTAAAAAACAAACTTAAGCTCCATTGTCCTTGAGTTGTTTATTAGAGCTATTATGATGTTTATTTTTTTATATTTTTAATAAAATTAAAAGAACTACTCTTTAGGATGATAAAGTCTTATGGAAATTATTAGATTAATTCAATAATTGCGTCTACGGATTCAATTATTTAATATATATATCATTTTGTATGATTGAGGATGGAATTGAATATAAATGCACAATATTTATAAATATTGTGCATTTACATTCAATTACATCCTTAATCATAAAAAATAATATATATTAAATAATTTAAACCTAATTCATAGATGCAATATTGAATTTATCAATAATCTCCACAATAATTGTTCATCCTAAATGTCATTCTTTTAATTTTATTAAAAAAAAAAAAAAAAAAAACAATCATAATACCTTTAATAAACAACTCAATATAATGAAGCTTATTTTTTATTTTTACTATTTGTATATTATTAATTATATCTTATAACCTCATCAGAAAACCATTGATTTAAAATAAAAGATTGTAATTGGTTCATAATTTAATAAATGGAAAAATAAACATAACACCCTAATAACTAATTACCCTTAATTTTATAATAAATCAATATATTATATTGGTTAGTAATATTAAATGTAATTAAAATATGGCTTATCATTTCTAATTAAATCACTTATAATAGAATCCTCATTTTTAATTAGATAATTTAATCCTAATTCATAGATAAAATTATTGAATTAATCTAATAATTTGCATAAGACATGCTCAGCCTCAAGGGTCATTCTTTTATTTTTACAAGAAAATATAAAACAATCATAATAGCTCTAACACACATCTCAATACAGTTTCACATACTATTTGTATATTATTAATTATAATCTTATAACCTCATAAGAAATCCATTAGGTTAAAATTAAAAGATTGTAATAGGATTCATAATTTAAATAAATGGCTAAAGAAACATAACAACTCTAATAACTAATTAACCCTACTTTTATATTAAATCAACATATTATATGGTCATTGATATTAAAACTAATTAAAATATCACTTATAATAGAATCTTGATTTTTAATTAAATCACTAATGATCTAAACCTCAATTATGTTAATATATTAATAAACTATTTAAGAATATGTAATTCTACCCAAGATAACTAGTAACCCTCACAGACTAAATCATTTCTTATTGATCCTCTCCATAAACTATATATATACTTAAGATTAGCTCTATGATACATCATTAATCTCGTCTTAAACAATTGGCATATCTCGTGAAGATGGACTCACTTGGAATTCTAAAGCGTTGGCCTAAATAAACTATATAAACATGTTCTTCCTCTTTTATCTATAAAAATTCTCCTCACTTATATGGATTCATTATTTAAAAAACATTATGTTATCTCTCATCAAGATAAACATAATGGTGGTATTAGTTTTGATATTCGATGACTTTCATAAAAATAGTTTATGTAACCCAATATTCATAACAAACCTTGGAGATTGAGTTAAACAAGATAACCCTCCTATAGCTCGGGATGTTCAAATGGGTCAAGGGGGAATGGGTGTTTGTGTCTAACTAATGTTTTTGAGATGGGAGGATTTGGATAGTGTTGTAGGGCTTCCACCTAGAAGGATGAGGCCATCTTAATAGGCCACACTTGATATTTTGTTGGAACATACAACCAATTTCCTAAAATTTACTAATGTCAAAGTAGTTGATATAGTGAACTAAAATAAGTTCAAACCACAATTTTCTAGGGAAATATAAGGGTACCTACATACTATTATAGGTAGGTTTATCAAAACCTAGGAACCATCTATTTATTGAGTTGGATTTAAATTGTTGGTAGCTGATCTAGTATATCTAAATAAATTTTTTATCACTAAATATTGTGTTCTAGTTTGGGATTCATAAATAACATCATCAAATGTTATTTTGAAATATGTAGATATCTTACCGACTATATATCTAAACTTATGATGTAATATTCAAACATTCATGCCTTCTAATTATAAATATGTGATAATTGGTTTTAAGCCTTAACAATAACAAAATCATGGTATCTAATGTTGTAGCTAGTAAATGATATGATCACTCTATGGTGGTTTATAAATATTGTAATAAAGAGCTTAATGAACTAAGCTCTACATCAATTTCAAATTTTGTGTTTCATTGTTCTAACTTAAATTTAATTATCATCATTTAATGATAATAAGTTTAGGCTTTCTTTAAATATAAATTCCACATAATTTAAATATGTTACATTAGAGATGAAAAATATATTTTTATTTATTTTTATAATTAAGAAATTAAAAAATACTAATAATTTCTTTCACAAACCTACCTCTAATCATTAAAACAGTGAATCAACTTCGATACTTAAACACTGTTATAATGCCTTCTTAATCACTCACATGTCTGTAGAACTCGCTTGCCTATGAAGTAACAACACAATTGGCCATGTGCATGGATTGGAAAGGATGGCTGAATATGCTGATTGCAGAAAAGCACAAGAGTGTGTAGTGAACTTATTTGGATGGAACTTATTTCGATGGTTGATTTTGAAAATAGGTTTGAATATGATAGAATGTGACTCAAGCAATTGACTTTTTCTATATCTTTCAATTTCAAAGATATTCCGAAAATATACCCTCAATAATTTGAGATATAATAATGCGCCATGACTTTTTGTTTATCTTTCAAATTCAAAAATATTCCCAAAATATAGCTTCAATAATTTGATATATTCCCAAAATATATCATCAATATAATAATGCCCCATGAACGTTCCCAAAAATGAGAAAACCTTAAGTTGACATCCTTTTACTTGATATGGCAAACCCACAACAAACCTTTGATACAATTACACTCAGTATTTATAGAATCTGAACTCTTTCATATGTATACACATTCAGTGCTTGTTGTTTGAAGGAGGATTTGTTTGGAAGTCTTTGACCCGCTTCCAGCTTTTATTTTAGCACCAGCTAACATGCCCTTCTGAGTAAAACGTCAGGATATATTTACTTTTGCATGTTGTGTCACAGAACCGGGTTTTACTACTTTACAGTTGAATATCGTACATCTGCTTTTTGACAAATAGCATATGTACGTAAAAGTAATTCACGGGAAAATTTTCCCTTCAAATTCCAAACATGCGGCATCTCTTGATGGTAGAAAGGGAGCGTTTTTGAAATATTCAAGTTTGATTGAACATTCTTGATGTGCCTCTGGATTCATTACCACCTCGTCCTTGCAGAGAATTTGTTGCGCATGCTGCTGGGTAGAGTTATGATAATATGTAGCTTTCGAGGTTATGATAATATGTAGCTTTCGAGCTAGATATTGTTGCTACGACGGATATCTGGTGGCATCAGCCACGAGATGCACTGGAATATTGTATACAGTGTCTTTGTTTTTAACCAATGGGATTCGCATGAGAAATAAACATAATAAGCTATAGAAATTCCACATAGTGTTGTCTGTTTCACGGGGAACAATGCGAGGATCGTTACCACCGCCCACTTTTACTCACTAAATGTATCTCAAAGTGGTCGCATATCCAAGTGAAAGGTACGTAGAATTTCCTAGAAGTGGGCATCATAAAAGTTTTATAGTCATATAACATATAATAAGTTTATTATAATATTTAATTGATTATAACAATAAATTTAATTGGTTATGATATGTCGTAATATGGTATATAGCTGTGTTTTGTTTCTGATATCAAAGTTCATGGAAGGCATATAATGAAGTTTTTTAAAATATTTTAAGAGTATCTATTTAATATGTATATAATATTTTCAGTTCAATAATAAATTTTAAATTAAGTAAAAAAAAAATAAAATAAAATTATAATTATAATTATTAATTAAAATACTTTGACTACATCAAATTATATCTAAGAAATTTGATACTTATCTTTAATTCATTCAGAGTTAAAATAGATTTAGACTCTAAAATACTTAATATAATCGAATATTATAATACAAATGTTATCGTATATTTTCATGTTTCAGAAAAATATTCCCAAAATATACCCTCACTAATTTGAAATATTCCCAAAATATATCATCAATATAATAATGCCCCATGAACGTTCCCAAAAATGAGAAAACCTTAAGTTGACATCCTTTTACTTGATAGGGCAAACCCACAACAAACCTTTGATATAATCACACTCAAGTATTTATAGAATCTGAACTCTTTCATATGTATGCACATTCAGTGCTTCCTTAAGTTGACATCCTTTTACTTGATATGGCAAACCCACAACAAACCTTTGATATAATCACACTCAAGTATTTATAGAATCTGAACTCTTTCATATGTATGCACATTCAGTGCTTGTTGTTTGAAGGAGGATTTGTTTGGATGTCTTGACCTGCTTCCAGCTTTTATTTTAGCACCAGCTAACATGCCCTTCTGAGAAAAACGTCAGGATATATTTACTTTTGCATGTTGTGGCATGTTGTGTCACAGAACCGGGTTTTACTACTTTACAGTTGAATATCGTACATCTGCTTTTTGACGAATATGTACATAAAAGTAATTCACGGGAAAATTTTCCCTTCAAATTCCAAACATGCGGCATCTCTTGATGGTAGAAAGGGAGCGTTTTTGAAATATTTAAGTTTGATTGAACATTCTTGATGTGCCTCTGGATCATTACCACCTCGTCCTTCCAGAGAATTTGTTGCGCATGCGGCTGGGTAGAGTTATGATAATATGTAGCTTTCGAGGTTATGATAATATGTAGCTTTCGAGCTAGATATTGTTGCTACGACGGATATCTGGTGGCATCAGCCACGAGATCCACTTGAATATTGTATACAGTGTCTGTGTTTTTAACCAATGGGATTCTCATGAACATGAGAAATAAACATAATAAGCTATAGAAATTCCACATAGTGTTGTCTGTTTCACAGGGAACAATGCGAGAATCGTTACCACCGCCCACTTTTACTCACTAAATGTATCTCAAAATGGTCGCATATCTAAGTGAAAGGTACGTAGAATTTCCCAGAAGTGGGCATCATAAAAGTTCTATAGTCATATAACATATAATAAGTTTATTATAATATTTTTATTTATTTATTTTTTTTTTTGTTTACTAGAGGAATCGGCAACGGCGGTGGTATCGTACTCGCGTTACACGGGATCGAATCCCATCGGCTACCACTATAACCTCTAGGAGGGTCCGCCCAGGCCGCCTTGAACATCCCTCGGGTATTCTTGGGGGCGTTACACGGGGTCGAATCCCATCGGCTACCACTATAACCTCTAGGAGGGTCCGCCCAGGCCGCCTTGAACGTCCCTCGGGTATTCTTGGGGTTTGAACTCGTGACCTGCATAGCTGCACGAATGACTTAGCAAATCATCCGCTTGCCACTAGACCTAACCCCCACGGCCTATTATAATATTTAATTGATTATAATAATAAATTTAATTTGTATGGTATGTCGTAATATTGGTTTATAGCTGTTTTTTTGTTATGATATCAAAGTTCATGATGCCGTGTAAATGAAGTTGTAAAATATTTTAAAGATTATCTATTGTAATATGTATATAATGTTTTTAGCTCAGAAATAATACAAATGTGGTCATATGTTTCCTTTTATATTATGTAAATATTTTAACTGAATAAAGTAAAATAAAAATAAAATTAAAAAGAAAAAAATATAATTTATTAATATAATTATTAATTAAAATATTTTGACTACATCAATATATTTAAAAAATGGTACTTTATCTTAATTGATCCAGAACTAAGTAGATCTAGGCTTGTAAAAACTTAATATAGTCAATATTATAATACAAATGTTATCGATTATTTTCATGTTATATTATATAAAATATTTTAGACAATATCAAATTAAATAATAATATAATAATTTTTTGATTACACCAAATTATATTTAAGAATTTAATATTTTAATTGATTTAAGTTAGATAAATCTCAATAATAATGTACCTAAATTAAATTTTACTCAATTGAATTTAAGTGAAATAATTATTTAATATATTATTGTTAAATTATAAAAATAATAATAAATTTATTAACCATTTAACTTTAACTTAAATGCAAATTCAAATATTTAACCAACACAAATAAAGGCCATTCAATTTTTTAAAAATTCAATAAATTCATCTCCATCACACTACCTCAGTGTTTTCATTTAATCAAGACATCTTGAAAACTACTTCACCCAAAGAATAAGTCTACACATTTCTCAGCATTTCTCGTTACGTTTTCATTTAATCAAGACATCTTGAAACTACTTCACCAAAAGAATAAGTCTACACATTTCTCCGCATTTCTCGTTACTCACTGCATCTGAAAAACGTAAAGTGTCATTTGGATTTTAACACCATAATTATTTGAAGTACATTTTCTTTAAGTTTTTTATTTTAGGGTGATAGTTGTATTTAATTATATTTTGTTATTATTTTATCAAGTTCTATAATTTCTTTATTATGTACAATATTTTATTCATCACTTGACATTTACATCGTTATTTCACATTTTTTTATCACTATGACATTTATATTATTCATGGGTATTTTTAAGTTTTTATCATTATTTTACACCATTGTAATATATTGTAAAAGTAAATTATGAATAATGAAAACATATTTTTTAATGTAAAAATTATTTTATTAAATGTGAAGAATTTTAACTGTTATTTATATTAATATTTATATATTAATTTTCAAAGTATTTAGATATTTTATATTATAATATAATTTTATATAAAAATTATAATTATGATATTAAATTATAATAAAATTATTATTTAAAATATTTTGAAGGATAAATTTCTTTATTTATTAACAATTTTTAACTTTTTGAATTATTTTAGTTTTGTGAGGTAATTTAGTTCAGAGAGTCTTAAAAATAAAGTATTATATACTAAAAATTCGAAATTAAAATTTAAATATTATAAATAGTTTTATATCAATAGAATATAAAAACACCAAATTACCTATTTCTTATCACATAAAAAATATTTTAAATTATTTTCAATTTCATATAAATAAAAATATACTACATTTACCAATTACAATAAAATTCGTTTTATTTTTATTTTCTCTCAAAAAATAAAAATATACTAAATCTTTTAAAAATTGGAATTTCAATATATTTAACTAATAAAAATCATAATCAATTAAATAAAATACTTTAATCTACTTATTTATTTATTAGATAAAAAAAAACTACCATCTACATAGTCACCGTAAGTACATACATAAACATTATTAAGCTTATACGTTTCTACTTTTCCTAATTAGTTGCCAAAAACTACCATCCATGTATTCATATATTCTCAGCTACATACATCCACATCATCAAGATTATATGTTTCTCCTTTTCCTAATTAACTACCAATCTATGTGATAAAAGTTATCTCGTACCAGAGAGACTATCTATTTCTACGGATTTTTTAAATTGTCATTTAAGCATTTCTTAGTTGAGGATTTGTTGGTTCAACCTTATCAACATGGTGCAGAGTCCTAGAACACCATACACTCTAGCAGCAACAAGCAGGCCCATAATATTTTACACGTTTCCTTTACATGAACTGAATAGGGAATAGATTCATGTAAAACCACGGTGACAACTAGTTATACGAAATAGAAAAAATATTAGTGCGAGGATTCAACGCTGCTGCTCATGACAAGAAACGTCTACAAGGAAAATGGGGCCTTACAGGGAAAGGAGAGGCTTACCTTGATTCCTTGTAAAGTGACATATTAAATCATATAAAGGGGGTCGATTCTTCCTAAAGCCTCTTTCTTATGTCATCGATCAGATGTCCACATTACTCTCTCCCTCCAATGGTGCTTTATCCAATCATATGTTTTCTTCACGGTTACGGAACCAGCTTTTACTATTTTAAAGGGCAGTAAACATTATACATCAACTTCTTTGCATATATCATCGTGCATAAAATAAATCCTTCGCTAAATTTTCTCTTCAAATTTATGGCATATGGAATCTTATAATTGGAGGAAAGGAGAGTTTTTTTTTTTTTTAAATCTGTTCACAACTATTAGTCTTGATGTCCTGATTGTGGATTTCTGTAATCTTTCAGAAATGCGACGGCAACGTTTCTATCCTATGATTTTAAAATGTTCCCGAAATCCCATCTAAATGTGGCTCTCGATTCATCGCCAACTCGTCCAGAGATTTTATTGTTCATGCAGTTGGGTATATATATATATATATATCTTACGGGGATGGGTGTTGCTACGATCGATATGCGATGGAATCCACAGCCTTCTGTTGTTTGCATCGGAGGGCGGCCACGAGATACACTAGAATATTGTGTACTGCCTGTGTCCTTTTAACCAATGGGATTGGCATTGACAAGGTCCGAAATAACATAATAAGCTGTAGAAATTTCACATGGTGGCGTGCCCGTGTCAAAGGAAACACTGCGATGGCCGTAGATATTAAAGAATCCCCGCCACCGTCCTCTTTTACCGACTAAATCCATTCTGTCTGTGACAGGACATATAAGAAACCCGTGAGCTAAGTAAAGTAGGGTATCATAATTGCATAATTAGGGAACTCCGTGAATTAAGAATGCCACACTGTCTGTGACAGGACATATAAGAAACCCGTGAGCTAAGTAAAGTAGGGTATCATAATTGCATAATTAGGGAACTCCGTGAATTAAGAATGCCACAATTAGCCGTGCACGATTATGTTAATCAATTCATAGCACTGATGGAATATGTCTCATTTTTGGAAGATGAGAATATATTTTTTCCCTTTATGGATGGTTAGGAATAATAATTATTTCAACATGTAGGTATGAAGAGTTGAGTTGAGTTAAGAAAAACAAGTCGAGTTTATGTAGGAATAGAGTGTACTCAAACTTGCATGAAGTGTATGAAGTCGGAGAGAAGTGAAATCTAATTAGAAATTAGATGATTCCATGAAGTGTATGAAGTAGGAGAGAAGTGAAATTTAATTAGAAATTAGATGATTCCATGAAGTGTATGAAGTAAGAGAGAAGTGGAATCTAATTAGAAATTAGATGATTCCATACTTACAAAACCTGGGGTTTATATACTTGTGATTAGGTCATTGTAATATATGACAAGCCAACCGCAGCAACTAAGGTTAATAATAAAAAAAATTGCAACTAGGGTTAATAAAAAAAAAAATTGTGTAACAACTTGTCCATATATGTTTGTCAATGCCTCTAACCAAGAGCAAGTTGTATCAGCGCTGAGGTCTAGTTTCACGATACAAGGAGCTAGAGAGTCTGCAGCCGTAGGTTGTAGAGCCGCATTGTGTGAGTTATAAAGCACGCGAAGGCCTAGAATAACAAAGTTTTTCCGTGGCTGCCGAGCGATAAGCCATAGCTTACCGATTTTTTCTAAACAGAGTGAAGGCCGAAGCCCTAACTGCATAAACCTCCATCGCTGCGTTCTCGGGGAAGCGAGCGAGTCGTCCCATCGCTATCGCTAATTAAAGAGAGCCCCCACTCTTGTAGCTGCTACAGCCACAGGTTGATTGGAGTTGAATGTCTACGCTAACGTGAGCCTTGAAAAGGCAGGTTGCCATTGATAAAAGGATTTCTTAATGATGGATTATTTTGGCAATTTGCTTGGGTATCATTCAGTCCCCTAAAAAAAACTTTTCTTTAGTTTGAAAATAGCTTTCCAGTGGGTTTATTTGGTATATCAAAATTGTTTATTAAAAGATCTTATAAAGACCAAGGGAAAGTCTTAAAAGGTTTTGAAAAGTTTTGATTGGTGGCTTATTAAAGCATGTTTAAGTTTGAAGATTAGATTTTTTTTGTATTAAAAAAAAAAAAGTGCTGGGTAGGAAAAGGAAGGTTTATAAAGTTTATGAAGGTTTATAAAGAGTTTAATAATTGATTTTTTTTTAAAAGAGAATAAAAAAAAATAGGAGGGGTTTTATTTGAATGAGAGTTTAGGGTTTTGAAAATGTGTGTCTATCTTTAAAATTCTTTGTTTTGTCAAGTATGATAGTGTTTCGAAAGAATTTTCTATATGGTAAAGATACATGAATTTGGTGAGGAATTTGTATTACGAGGGCACATATTGAAAATAATTTCTTTTTTTTCGGGAGCGATATGGAAAGAACCTCATGCAATTAGGAAACCAACCATAAGATAGAAGAAAGACAACATTCATGGATCACAAAGTGAGATTGAAGCAAAAGCTCAAGGTATCAAAAGTTTTTGTGGATGAGAAATTTTTTATGTCCAATAGAATACCTCAATGAACATCATACATAAGTGTGTTAGATGTGGGTAAAATAGTGGGAAATGAATAGGAAGAATTCCTAGTAGTGGCAATAGAGATTGCTAGGATTTGATTGGTGCCTAGAGAAACAAAGAAGACTGAGTCACCAACCTTTTGTGGTTAGGTGAAGAGAAATGAGGGATCATCCACAAAGCTCTCTAATATAGCTAAAGGTCCACAATGGGATTATAAGATTTAATAACTAGCAGTGCGTAACTATGTTAATATTCTTTCATAACAATGCAAGTGGGAGGGTTCCTCTTGAATTGTTTAAAGATATTGTAGAATCTTAAGGCTTCTATTGACCTTACGAAAGACTAAATAAATTTTGTGCATATGATAGTATGTTAAGTTCCCCTGCTAAAGTTAATATAGAGGGAATATTTTGAATAGGTAAAATCAAGTCATACACTAAATTAAAAAGCACTATTAGCATGAGAAGATTTGGTTAGTTGAAAATATCTAAATATATAATTGACATGTTGTAATCAAATTTTAATAAGATTGAATTAGTTCTAAAATTGAGATGTCATAACTCATGCATAAATTACTTGACTAACAATTGATGTCCATTGAGACATTTGATATGCACATGAGTGTAATATAGAGGGATCACAACCTTTTAAAATGAAGATGATTGGGTCATGAACTTGCTACAAATATGAGAAAACGTATTTCTTTGTTTAATAAAATTGCTATATTTATTCATATCATGAGATTCCTAATGAACATGATAGTTTTCCTTGCATAGCTACATTAGAGGGAAGATGTGGATTAAGGATCAACCAAGGAGGGCTTGAATGGGTCGATAGGAACTAGATGAATAACAAACTCACAACTATGGAAAATAGATTAAGAAGAGAGTTTCCCTTAACTGAAATTTGTACTTGGCTTCTCTCTCTCTCTCTCTCTCTCTTCGTCTCTCTCTCTCTCTCTCTCCCTCTCTCTCTCTCTCTTCTATATTATATATATTATATATATATATAATATATAAGCGACGAGAGAGAGAGAGAGAGAGAGAGAGAGAGAGAGAGAATAGAAACCAAATTCACTATGTTTTGGGTAATACAATGGCATTACCTAATGAATTCCATGTCTTTCATATCAAGAGATTTCATGAGAGACCGCTTGCTATCATCTACTACATGAAAGAAAGTATTGTGTCTATGCCTATTATTATGAGACTTATTATGTGAATTATTGAGAAAAAGAGAGGATGAAAATTAAAATTTAAAATACACTAGTGTGAATGTCATCCAAAGAAATAACTTCTAACATGTATGAGGAATTTTTTAGCCCTGGAATGAGTTGCATGAGTCCCTCATCTTACAAAACATAGTGGAGAATAGTTACTCATAAATTTAGAGATATGTATCTCAGTTGAAAAAGTGGTTAAGTAACTCTCAATTTGAACCTTCATATTGCTAGAATAAATGTTTGATTGCATTGTAAAATGGCTTAGAGTGATTGTGATGTAAATATATAATGCAAATATAGTTTCTTTAATTCTATTTGAAATTATTTGAAAGCGATAGAATTATTATGAATGTAATAATTTTGAAATCACTTCACGGTATGTTGTAAATTTTGTAATGAAATGATTTTTGTATGAACACTTACAACTATTTAGCTGATTGAAAATTCAGATTACAGGAGAGTGTTGGAATTGGGTATTGTATAAAAGCCATATTGAATATAAAAATGTCACCACTTGCAATGGAGTCCAACATCATAACTTAAAATCTCATGTTTTTGAGATCTGGATTCTGAATGAAGAAAAACATGGGCAATTGAAATTTCAAATTTCAAAATTTTCAATACAACTCATGGGAATTGAATGTTGTGACACAGGTGAAGTGATGAAGTAAAGAGCCTAGCAACAATGTTGTGGTGGTGACATTGCATCCCTATGACACACTTTGAATACCTTATTGAGAGTAAGTCATAAATGCACCTTGCCTATAAGACTCCATGAGCAATGTAGTAGGGCACACCAGAAAGGAACTTGTCTGTAAGACTAAATTTCTTCAATAATTCCTATATAAGGAAGACCAAGACAAGTAGATCGCTTGAGAATGGGGGTTAATTGGGCTTGGAAGGGTCAGTAGCTAATGGGAGACTAAAAAGGTCACACACTTGGTGGGATATGAGTATAAGAGGGCTTGACCAATGAAAACAAGGAACTGAACTTGTTACCTGTGGAGTAAAACCAGGAAAAGAATAATCATACAAATAAGTATTGGTTTATAACATTATCTGTTAGAAGTTCAACATAGTTTGGAGGAAAAAAGAAAAAAAGGATGAATATTAATTTAAATTATGATGATTAATCTCTTAAAGGTTGCATGCTTGTGATACAAGTTACAAAATTATCTATCCAGGAAGGATAGATGATGATGGTTATGAAGTGATATCAAAACAACAAAGTG
>APFE030248170.1:0-25227 GCA_000404065.3 Pinus taeda
AAGCTCTTCCTCAAATCATGGATCATGGGGCTCAATAATAATAATAATATAAAACAATACCATGGGCCAAAACCATAATAACACAATACCGTCGACTAAATACCAAGCGTTAAACATAAGGGACCCCACGTGTGCGCGCTTTACTACCTTGAAGTGTGTGCATTGGGGGTACGCACCTCATGAATGGGTAACCTGCGTGTCTGGATGCGGTTCCTACATGGCGTACCTGTGGGTACACATCTTCTAAACTTTTCTCCTGCGTACTTCTTAGTTATCATCATATTGAGAGCCATTCCATGGGTGTTTCCATCAAGTACAACAATTGTAACATATAACCATACCAGAAACATAAGGATTTTAGTTAATGCTTGGACTAAGGCTTGGGTTTGGATTGCAATTAGCGTTTGGACTAGGGTTAGGTCTAAGGTATGGATAAGGATATGGACTATATTTAGGGTACAGATTAGGGTTTGAATGAGAGCTAGGGTATGGGTAAGGATAAGGAGTAGGGTAAGGATTTCGATAAGGTGTAGGGTATGGATTGAGGCTAGGGTAAGGTTGCACATGCGACTTAGACCATGGGGGAGGATAAATTA
The DNA here is from genome assembly GCA_000404065.3 of Pinus taeda. Lineage (NCBI taxonomy): Eukaryota > Viridiplantae > Streptophyta > Pinopsida > Pinales > Pinaceae > Pinus > Pinus taeda. The sequence goes on from APFE030248170.1 coordinate 597, forward strand.
ATGGTGCATTGGAAAGAAACTGTGGTTTTTGTTATTGCTCAAATGATTTAATTTGCATGGGAGATTGCCCTAGAGATAAGTATATAAACAATTCTTGAGGCCATGGTGATATCTAGCTCGAGTATGAGGGCCATGGAGAGGGCCACTGCAGCCATGAAGTAGGATATTCGATTGGAGGAGGATTAAAAGTTTGCCATGAAATTCCACGATTATAAACACGTTGAGAAACTTGCTCAGGAAAATAAGCATTATTCCAAGTATCAAATGATAAGGGGTTTTGAGTTATACTATTGAAAATAATACTGAGAGGGGGGGTGAATCAGTATTATCTAGTTCTTTTAACAAATCTTCCTTATTTACACTTTGAATTATTTTTGCATATCAGTACCATAAAATAATGAGCAAGAAAAACAGTTAGTCACATGCTTGGACTAAGGCTTGGGTTTGGATTGCAATTAGGGTTTGGACTAGGGTTAGGTCTAAGGTATGGATAAGGATATGGACTATAGTTAGGGTACAGATTAGGGTTTGAATGAGAGATAGGGTATGGGTAAGGATAAGGAGTAGGGTAAGGATTAGGACAAGGCGTAGGGTATGGATTGAGGCTAGGGTAAGGTTGCAGATGCGACTTAGACCATGTGGGAGGATGAATTAATGGTGCATTGGAAAGAAACTGTGGTTGTTGTTGTTGCTCATATGATTTAATTTGCATGGGAGATTTCCCTAGAGATAAGTATATAAACAATTCTTGAGGCCATGGTGATATCTAGCTCCAGTATGAGGGCCATGGAGAGGGCCACTGCAGCCATGAAGTAGGATATTCGATTGGAGGAGGATTAAAAGTTTGCCATGAAATTCCACGATTATAAACACGTTGAGAAACTTGCTCAAGAAAATAAGCATTATTCCAAGTATCAAATGATAAGGGGTTTGAGTTATACCTAGTAGTCGATTCGATTCCTTACTTGATTTCCTGGGTACCTACAATAATCTTGGTAGTGTTGGTAAATGTTCCCTTAGATGATCCCCTTCACAAATTTTGCAAATTTTCAGGCTACTAAGTGGACACGTTCCAAGGAGGTGGTTCTTTATATAGTTGGTGCAAAACATAAGTGGTGGGTTTTCATCCTGCTCCCACTCTTTCTGCAAATCATCCAATTTGGAAATTAAAGATTTAATGATATAATTTTTATGTTCAATCAAAATATTAAAGTTTTCAATTATTAGTTCTTCATTGGATGAATTGTATGTCTCTGTAGTAGCATAGGGGGCTCTCCAATAGTACCTTCTTAGGGAAACTGGAAATATATATCTCATATGACAATTTCGTTAGAGTGGTTAATCATGGTTACTTTTGAAAAATCATGAGGTATTAGAGTCAATCATACTCAACAATATTTGTCATAGATGTGTGTGTTAAAAACTGATGTGGATTAAAAGCAGTTTCAGTGGCTATGCTTTGAAAGTGAAAACCCCAATTGCATTGTTCTAACAACTTTGTTCATGGCATTTCTTTATTATTCTACCCTACTATACACTAAGAAGTGGAAGACTCCCTTTTAAGTATAGGAGGACTTCCAATGCAAACAAGTGTGGAACAAAATGTTGATTATACTCACACTTAGTTTTAAAGAATAGACTTCAAGACATACCAAAGCATGAGAAACCAATTGCTTCAATTGATATGGTACCAATAGTTTTTGAATGATGAGGAAATAAGGTGGTTTAATGACTCCTCGAAACCAAGATTCGATGAAATCCAAATAAGTATGATTCTCCAACTAATGCAAGTCTTCCACATTTTGATAGTCACTCTCATGGAGGCAGAAAGAATCTGGTGAAATACAAAAGCTAAATCCCTCAAATTCATGCTCAAATATTTTATTTCTAAATTGAAAAGAATGGTTGAGAGAGATTCTAGGGTTTTGAGCTTCAACAACATTTTGAGAACAAGTTCCAATGAAAGATTGCTCCTTTGGTGGTATTTTAACTTCTCGAGGTGAATGTTCAACAGTAATAGGGGGAGTTTCCAAATTCATTCCCTTTCCAAACATAAGATGGAGTATTCTATTCAACATGGGAATCAACCAGAAGAATAGGTGGTTCCAACTATTATGCAACCTCATGGTTTAGATTAGGGTTTATGATATGGTTTGGGCTAGGGTTTTGGTTAATGCTTGGACTAAGGCTTGGGTTTGGATTGCAATTAGGGTTTAGACTAGGGTTAGGTCTAAGGTATGGATAAGGATATGGACTACGGTTAGGGTACAGATTGGGGTTTGAATGAGATCTAGGGTATGGGTAAGGATAAGGAGTAGGGTAAGGATTAGGATAAGGCGTAGGGTATGGATTGAGGCTAGGGTAAGGTTGCAGATGCGACTTAGACCATGGGGGAGGATAAATTAATGGTGCATTGGAAAGAAACTGTGGTTGTTGTTGTTGCTCATATGATCTAATTTTCATGGGAGATTTCCCTAGAGATAAGTATATAAACAATTCTTGAGGCCATGGTGATATCTAGCTCGAGTATGAGGGCCATGGAGAGGGCCACTGCAACCATGAAGTAGGATATTCGATTGGAGGAGGATTAAAAGTTTGCCATGAAATTCCACGATTATAAACACGTTGAGAAACTTGCTCAGGAAAATAAGCATTATTCCAAGTATCAAATGATAAGGGGTTTTGAGCTATACCTAGCAGTCGATTCGATTCCTTACTTGATTTCCTGGGTACCTACAATAATCTTGTTAGTGTTGGTAAATGTTCCCTTAGATGATCCCCTTCACAAATTTTGCAAATTTTCAGGCTACTAAGTGGACACGTTCGAAGGAGGTGCTTCTTTATATAGTTGGTGCAAAACATAAGTGGTGGGTTTTGATCCTGCTCCCACTCTTTCTGCAAATCATCCAATTTGGAAATTAAATATTTAATGATATAATTTTTATGTTCAATCAAAATATTAAAGTTTTCAATTATTAGTTCTTCATTGGATGAATTGTATGTCTCTGTAGCAGCATAAAGATTGCTCACTAGATGATTCCTCAAAATACCATTTTCCTGTTTTTAGCAAGCCAATTGGTACATTCGTTAGCACATGAATGGTGTATATGTAGGGTGGGGGATTCTTTGAACATCAAAGAAAATGACAAACCTTAAAGAAACTGTGTAGGAAAGAAGTAAATTCAAATAACATAAAATTGTGAAACTAAGCGAAGGGAAAAAACAAATGCGGTAGATCACCAAGGTCAATCCCCTGAGCACCTCCCCGACAATGGTGCAAAAATGTCGGGCTATATAAATGGAAGATTTACACCAACATTTAATTTGTCAATCTTAATAAGTAAACTTAGAGGTGTAGCACAATATATGCCAGAATACAACCTCAGGGATCTGTTAAATAAAAACCATGCTCTTGCAAGAAATTCAGAAGGAGCATCATTGAAGAAAAATAAACAAGACTCTTCAAAGCAAAATAAATGCACTCTGGGAATCTACTTCTGGCTCCTCTTCTGGTTTGAGTTGACTCCCACAGTAAGTCTTCCTCAATTTCTCAGCGGACAAGGGAATGTAGGCCCCATTCAAAAGAAAGTGATTCAAGAAATAAAGAATGCAAAAACTCTTAAAACATTATTTCTATGTTTCAAACATGAAATTAAACAAGAAATCACACAACAACTTCATTCCAACTAATCTAAGGAAATAATTGAACGCTTTAAGAAGAATCAAGATAATAATGCACTACTTCTCTTAAACTAAATTAGTTGTAAGAAAAATATGCAATAAGAACCAATATATAATTCATGTTGTTTACCTTGATCTTATTAAGTACTTCCTTATAATATATGCAACATTTAATTATAATGAAGAATTTTGTGAGCATTTTGTTAACAAGATTCACAATATTTCCTTATGCTGATCTGAGAATCTGCTTGCAAAAGTGCACGAATAAATGTTTTTCTACAAGAGTGCAGGAATAAATGTTTTTCTATAAAAGTGCAGGAATATGTCTCATATAATATTCAAAGGAAATTATGAGTACATGTTAAGTTAAGCTAACCAGAATTCTTGCTCAGCAAGTATTTCACCATTGCGTTCTGGAAATAAACTTTGCTATGCAGCAATAAGATTAGGGTAAATCTTTGTAAGAATACATAAGAGACGCAGTTAAAACATTCACCATTTACTTTAGTTCAGCCTTTATGAAAATACATCCAAGAGAATTGAGATTAAACTTAAATAACCACAATAGTAAAGTAAAGATTTTCGAATGAAATTCAAAATGAAATGACTAAAAGAAAAGATATGAAATGAAATTGTGAAATTATGTAAGATCACACTCACACCAAGCAAACTAAAATGTAACAAAAGAAAGTTAAGAGGTTTGGGGCAACGGACTCGCTGGTGGGCCAAATCAACCAACTCGTTTCCCATGCAGCGATTAAGTCACAATATTTAGAACAATATGGAGAAACAAAATTACTCAGAAGTGATTGCCAAATAAACTAATTTCAGAGTAGAAACCAGAATTCAGAATTTAGTGCCAAGGAAATTCATTTCAGAAGCCTTGTTACAGATTCATTAAATAATGCAACACTGGCTCAATTGGTCCCCTACAAGGATCATCCCACTGCTGTGCAACTACTTCTTCCCTGCACAAAAAGATCTAATTCCTTGTGGTCCAACTAAAATACAATTTACAAAATACAAATTGCCATCCTCCTCCCACCCATGTAGCTCCTCTCCTTTATATTGGTTTTCACATGATAGTTTCTTTAGCAAATAACATGGGTTTGAATCCCAAATGATATTTATCAATAAAAAATCAGTACAACCATTTAATCATTGAAGGAATGAAGATCTGGCACGAATTTCCCAAATCTGGCCATTTTCTACAATTATGGAAAAATCGGTTTTTAACAAGATGCCTCCAAAGAACTCTGTGTATCTCCTTAACCATTACGAATTTTCGAAAACAGCTTGGAGGCAATTTAGATTTTTATATTTTCAACAATAAACTCTCTCAGACTCTTTTGGTTTAGATCCATTTCCTTGGAAATCATGCCTGAAAATCACTGCTTGAAATCTAAGAAGCTAAAATTCTAGAAAACAATCTATTTTTAGAAAACTCCCTCAAAGACTGTTATGTAACTTTTAGAGTATTACGAATTTTAGAAATGTGTTTGAGGTTTTGTCAATTTGCTATACGGGGAACAAAACCCATCTTCCAGAATTTCTCTATTCTCCTTCACCTGCACGGAAAATGAGGCGAAATTTGGCAGTTTGGAAACAGTTGCGAATTTGGGGCTGAGGCATTAATTATTGCCTAAACATAAATCCATACAACCTGGGTGTATCTTAGCTTATTTGGAAGTGTTTAAGCACCATTTTGAACAAAAATCTCTTTCATATTTCCCTAGAGATGTGTGAATGCATGAAAGCCCCAAATTAGTGCAGGCATGTTGGTGCAGGCAAAGCTAGTGCATGCACAACTGATATAGGAACCGCTACTATAAGAATGTTGCACCTACCACAAAATATGTTTGACATTAATGACATTTTCACATTAATTTAACAAAACAAGAAGAGTTCATAGATCAACAACTGTCATCTCTAAATGCCTCTAAATAATAACTTAATAATGTGCAAAACAAATAATAATGTGTTGGAAATAACACTGGGAGGGGGTGTGAATTAGTATTATCAGATCAATAATATAATTTTCAAAATTGATTTGTATACTACTTCAGCTTTTACTGAACTAGCATGTATACGCAACTATACTTAATGCAACCATCGTATATGCAGAGATCTTTTTGATTTACCCAAATTATCATGCATTGATCTTTAACCAGTATATCAAGAATTCATTAGACAGTGCAGTAAAAGAAAAATAAAACATCACACACAAGCAACACACATGAACAACAAGATATAAGGTGGAAACCCAATGTGGGTGAAAACCACCTACTGCTATCGTCTCTGTCTTCTTTTAATAATAAGAAAATTTGTTTACAATTTTTGTACTGGTGCAGTCTTATACCAATACGCAGGCTTCTACTTGCAGAAGGCGACAAACTTCTCTCATTCTCCAGCTTCTATTGGAAGGGAGCTGCAATACCCTAGCTATTGTACTAGCTGATATGTTTACTAGTACGTAGGTGCCGCCCTACAGAAGGCTACAACCTTGTGTTTTCTTCCAGGGATCACGTTTCATAAATTTTTAGACTGGATCCATCACAACATCATTTAATCATAAAATATATTTGTATCAACCTATCTCCTTTTGAACTAACCACAACTGAATCAATCAATCGCTTTGATAACCCATGAATCTGATCTGTCAGAATGTTGTCACCAATATATAGTAAACAGAACCCAAGCCAGAACCCAGAACTCTACAACAACAAACAACAACAACTAAAACATATTTTATAAGGTATACGCTACTTGCATGTGTCGAACCTGCATGTACACGTGCTTTTCTCAAAGCTAACCAGCATATACATCTGCAAGTATAAATTTAGAGTTCTGTTGTTATTTCAGACTTTAGTTATACCCATATCAAATCATATATAGAATAATATATGTGTCAGTATTCAGATCTATAGTATACATGAGCTTCAACACAAAATATAGTTCATTTTACACCTTAAGATCCTGATTCATCATTAGATATCCATCCTCATCATCAGCTAAGCTTTTTCCTTGGTTCAGATCCAGCTATGCACCATAACCCAATAACCTGCATACTAGATCTCACACTTCATCAGATATTCGATACTTGCACACCATGGCCTAATGATCTTTTCCTCCTTTTATAGTTTGTAGGCCTTTCTCAATACCATGGACCAAAACCACTTAGGACAAATACCTTGCACCAAATACCTAGGGGCAATACCTTGGACCCGATACCTTGGACCAATACCATGGATCAAAATACTATGGACCAAATACGTCGGACCAAAACTTAGATTTCCAAGGTATACACACTTTTTCTTTTGTGAAAGTGAGTATGTACGTAGACGTGACTTGCATATAGTGAATCTGTGTGTATACGTGGCTTGGCTAATGGTGAACCTGCATATAGCTGTCTTTCTTCATTCTGTGAAGTCTGATCTGTAACTCTATGTTGTTAACTTGTTGTACCATGATCTGTCATGTGAGTGAGTTGCCATCAAGGACAACACCTATGTCATAATGCCAACAATCTCCCCTTTTGGACTTGATGGCAACACCAAGCCACTCTCCCCCTTTGTCATCAAGGGCAAAGGGTCATGCTCCCCCTGAATACATGCCGAATTCCCTGATATGGTGAAGTGTGTTGATTGAGCTCCTATGATCGATTCCATGCTCCCCCTGAGCACAAGCAAGGTCTGCAAAAAGATAACATGACTCTATACATACATCACTAATGACCTTCCTATCACCAAAGGCTCATACATACGTTCATCTCCCAATCAAATGGGGATATACCAAATTTGACGCATCCACCCAACCAAGTGGGGATATACCAATTGTTTATACAAGAAACATTACATCATCTGTCCCATGCATAGTGCGGTTACAAATTAGGTATTTTCATGACCTTTACATTAAATTAAATACATGACATATATAACAGAGACCAAATATCTTAAACAAGACCATGATAGTCATCAACAACTATCATCAACACCATCTATCAATCAACATCCAGATCAGTAACCATGTTCTCCCGCTGAACCTGTTCCACCTAAATAAAAAACAACTATGTGAATCTATAACAAGATCTTCTAAGGTAATGCCAACAATGCATTATTAGAAGCATATGCTCCCCCTGAGCTTGTGCCATATTTTCACTATCAGATCTGATCATTGCATATATTAGAACAGTTATCAAGGTATCATCATCAATCAGATATACATCAAGTTATCAGCAACTTATGAGAGCCAACATATTTCCACATGTCATCAACAGATTGTAACCATCATCAAGCAGAGAAAATAATTCACTGAGCCATATTAGACCCCTTTCTCCTGAGTTTGGCCCACTTCTTTTCTTTAGACCAACATATACGTGACTATACCCAGAGAAACCAGCCTATGTATGCGACCACACTTCATCAAAACTTGCGTATGCCAACCTTGCTTAAAAATATATTTTAACAACAGGATGATGTAGAAACTATTCCCAGCTTCTGTCTGAAATATTCAAATGTCTCTCTGGGTAGTGGTTTAGTGAATATATTAGCAAACTTTTCTTTAGAGGGAACATACTCCAATTTGGTCTTTTGTTCACGCACTTGTTCACGTAGAAAATGATATTTGATGGGTATGTGCTTGGTCTTGGAGTTCATGACTAGATTCTTTGAAATATTGATGGCACTTGTATTATCACATAGAATGGAGATGGGTGGAGTACATGTGATTTGAATGTCTTGCAATGTTTGCATCATCCAAAGTAGTTGTGTGCAGCAAGATGCAGCAACCACATATTTTTCTTCAGCTATAGATAATGCAATCGAACTTTGTTTCTTGTTGAACCGAGACACTAACCTAGAACCCATATAGAATGCACCACCACTAGTGATTTTTCTGTGATCAACACTTCCTGCCGAATCTGCATCTGTATATGCATGAAGTGTAAGATCTGTATCTCTAGGATACCATAAACCAAAGTTCTGTGTTCCTTGAAGATATTTGAAAATCCTTTTGACTGCCTGAAGGTGTGATTCCTTTGGATTTGCTTGAAATCTTCCAACTATTCCCACTACATGCATGATGTCAGGTCGGGTACCTGTTAGAGACTGCCAATCATGGATCTGTAAGTTGGTTGATGTAATGTTGCCGATTCATCATTTAAGACTGCATCGTGTTACAATTCGGGTACATAGTGGTTTAGAATCTTCCATGTCGTACTTTTTCAGGGTCTGTTTGAGATATTTGGTTTGTGAGAGAAAAATGCCACTTTTATTTTGTTGAACTTGTAGACCAAGAAAATAAGTGAGCTCACCAACCAAGGACATTTCAAATTCATTGTTGCATTACTAAAGCAAATTTTTGACTCATGGATTCTTCATTGGTACGAAACATGATATCATCAACATAAACAACAATTATTAGCAATTTACCAGTGTCAATCTTTGTATATAGATTTCTATCTACTGCCCCCTTTGAAAAACCCTACTGGTGGAGATATTTGTCAAGATGGTAATACCAAGCCCTTGGAGCCTGGTTTAGACCATAGAGAGCCTTTATGAGTTTGCATACAAGTTTTGCATCATTTCCAAGAATGAATCCTTTTGGTTGTTCAATATAGACTTCTTCTTCCAAGTCTCCATTAAGAAAGGCAGATTTTACATCCATTTGGTATACTTTGAATTTCTGAAAACTAGAAAGAGCAAGAAACATTCTTATGGCTTCAAGTCTAGCAACAGGTGCAAATGTTTCTTCAAAATCTTTACCTTCCTGTTGAGCATATCCTTTACAAACAAGTCTATCCTTGTTTCTAATGACTTCCCCATTTTCGTTCAACTTGTTTTTGAATATCCATTTAATTAGTATGATGTTCTTATCATAAGGTCTAGGAACTAATTCCCAAGTATTATTATTTTCAAGTTGCTCAAGTTCTTCGTTCATGGCCTTGACCCAACATTCATCTTTGCATGCTTCATTTATATTTTGAGGTTTGGTGGAAGATAGTAATGCTAGATAGCTCGAAGCTTCTGTAATAGTTTTTCTTGTCTGCACACCTGCCGCTTTCTACCCTAAAATTTGACTTTCTGGAAGATTTTTCTGGACATACCTGGATGGAATATTTTCTTCTACCATTATCTCTTCTTATGGTGCTTAATTGGTTTCTTTGTAAGAATTAGTGTGATTTGATGTGGGAAGATAATCCTCATGTTCTTCATAATCTTCAGTTTTTATCTGTTTTGGATTTTTGCATGCTTCATCAACGACAACATCAATACTTTCAATAATTTTCCCAAGTCTTTTATTATAACATTTATATCCTTTGCTTCGGGAAGAGTAACCAAGAAGAATAATTTCATCTACTCTGTGTTCAAACTTACCAAGTTTTTCATCAGTTCTTTTGATGTAACATTTTCTTCCAAAAACTTTGAAGTATTTTACAGTAGGAGTCTTACCATACCAAAGTTCATGTGGAGTTTGAGTGTTGTTTACCCAAATATTTGCTTGGTTGAGAATAGTGATGACAGAAAATGCATCTTCACCCCAGAAGGTTGCAGGAGTTCCAGATTCATCTAGCATAGTTTGAGCCATTTGTTGAACAGTTCTATTCATCCTTTCTACCACTCCATTTTGCTGAGGAGTCCTTGCAGTGGAGAATTGCCTTTTTATTCCATGTTGTTCACAAAAGTCAAAGGATTCATTCAAGGTAAATTTCCCTCCTCGATCAGATCTGAGGCATTTGATTTTGTGATCTGATTCATTTTCAACCAGAGCTTTGAATCCTTTGAATTTTTCAAATGCTTCATCTTTATGCTTTAGAAGACCTATCCAACACATTCTCGAAAAATCACTAATGAAAAATATAAAGTATTCTTCTCCACGAGGTGACTTTTTCCTTGATGGTCCACTTAAATCAGTATGAACAAGTTCAAGAGGCTTACTAGCTGATCCTTCCTTTTCCGGGAAGTGCGTTCTAGTTTTCCTAACGAATTCACATGATTTTCATATTGTATTTTCAGGAATGATGATATCAAGATGATCACAAATAACCTGGAATATACATGCTTTTCTTATTTGAGAAAAGCTTAGATGCCCCAATCTTCTATGCCATAGCTAGTGTTCATCATTTTTCTCAGACAACATTGTTGTTGTCCTCCCTTGAGTATGTATAAGTTGTTTTGAGTTCTTGTACCTTTGATCATGGTTTCTCGTGTATCAAGCTCACGAAAAACACATCCGTTTGATCAAAATACTACTTCATTTCCTTAATCACACATTTGACTAACACTTAACAGGTTATGCTTTAGACCATCAACATAGATAACATTCCCAGCTTTAACCTTTTCTTTTAAGAAGACAGAGCCTTTATCTTTTATGACAGCAGGAGTGTTATTTCCAAATGAGACATTCTTTTCCTTTTCTAAGGCGTTATATGATTGAAGTTTTTCTTTTTCACCTGTCATATGTTTTGAGCATCCATTGTCGATGTACCACTAATTTTCTTATCCTTCTACATACAAGGCTATGCCACATCTTTCTGTTTGTGGTTCTTTCTTTCTCCATATTTTGGGTGTTAATTGAGTTTTCTCCTTTTGAGATATTTCCTGAAATTTACTCCTGCATTTAGACTCTTCATGGCCAAAGTTGTTATAGATTGAGCATTCTACTTCATTTTAAAGAAGAGAAAAGTTATTATAGGAACTTTTATTGATCCTTGTCACATTCCTTTGATTTCATGCTTCTCTAGTCATTATGGTTTTGTAAGCAACACATTGAGCAGCTTTGTGTCCAAAATTATGACATGAGAAACATTGACCATTAAAGAAGTTTCTGCAATTATCGAATCTACTGACCTAGTGATTGTAGTTTCTATTGATATTCATTTTTGAAGCAAATTGAGTACTATTTACCTGAGGTTGGTTGTGGCTTCTATTCATCCTTGAAGTAAATTGAGCCTGATTTACCTGGTGATCTTCTTTATACCTTTGCCAATGATTGTCAAACGGTTCACTGCTCTTTGCTGCATCAAGATAGCTTTTAGTGGAGGTAGACAACTTTTGTGCTTGAGATGCTTCTCCAATATATCCAAGACTTGTCTTTATTAGAGGAGAAGGCTGCACTTTGATAATTTCATTTAAGGTTTCTGATCCTTTAGCAAATCTAAGATTGAGACCTTTTGTTTTCTCAAGATCCTTTCTTAGACCCACAATTTCACATTCTAGTTTTTCATTGTGTTTTCCTCTTCCAGAAAGTTGGAATGCCAAGGTATCTATAATCATATTCTTTTCTTCTAAACAGATTTTGAGTTTTGAAATTTCTTCATAAAGGTCATCTTCATCTAAAGCATCCAAAAAATCATCATCCTCATAAGCCATCAAAAGTCTATAGTCATTACTATTTTCATCTTCATCACTAATTGATAGACCATCACTATCTTCATGATTATAGTAGCTCTTACTTACACTTTGTTTTCTATTCCATTTTGTAGATTCCTTCCCTTTATCATATTTATCTTTATGAGGACATTTGGCAGCATAATGACCAACTCTACCACAAGTAAAACATTTGAAAGGTAGTTTATCTCTGAATCTTCTGGAACCTCATTGAAGCTTCTTGACAAATTTTACTTCCTCTTCTTCTTCTGAAATATGTCCTAATTCATGGAGTTTTTCTTTTCCTTTTGCTGAAGCTTTAAATGCAGCTTCTCTCATATCTGATGGACCTCATTTTTTCATCTCAAAAGCAATTAAGATTTTGTGCAGCTGTGTCATAGTAATAGTCTGTAGATCTTGCTTTTCTTCTATGGCAGATACTTTTGATTCAAACTTAGCAGACAAGGATCTTAAAACTTTTTCAACTAAGGTAACTTCCTTTATCTCTTCACCCAGATTCTTCATGAAATTAACAATCTCATCTATACGTAAAAAGTAACCAGCTATACTTTCATCATTGTACAACTTGAGAGTTTCATATTGAATTTTGAGAGTTTGTAGATTAGCACGTTTTACTTGAGAGTCTCGTTTGTAGCTTAGAATGATTTTGTCCCATATTTCTTTGGCGGATTTGAGCTACATAACTTTGACAAACTCTAATTGTGACTGACTTCCCAATAATGTATTTGAAAGCCTTGGCATTGGTTTCATATTGCTTTTTATCTGCCGTATCTGTAGGAATTGCTGCTGGAAATGTATATCCTCCTTCCACGATTTCCCAGACATCTATTCCAAGTGATTGAAGATAGGTTGTGGTTCTTACCTTCCAATAAACAAAATTGCTCCCATCAAAGATTGGTGGTCTGATGGATCCCCCGCTTTCTTGGTTACTCATGATGATGGAACTTCCTTCAAATGATCAAGCTTCTTCTGAAGTACCGGCTCTCATACCAATTGTTGGAAATAATACTAATAGCGGGGGTGAATCAGTATTATTAGATCAATAATTTAATTTTCAAAACTGATTTGTATACACTACTTCATATTAGTGAACTAGCATGTATACACAACTATACTTAATGCAACGAGTGTATATGCAGAGATATTTTTATTTACCCAAATTATCATCCACTAAACTTTAACCAGTATATCAAGAATTCATTAGATAGTGTAATAAAAGTAGAATAAAACATCACACACAAGCAACACACATGAACACCAAGATATAAAGTGGAAAACTAATGTGGGTGAAAACCACCTGCTATTGTCATCTCTGTCTTCTTTTAATAATAAGAAAAACTATTTACAATTTTTGTACTGGTGTAGTCTTATACCAGTACGCAGGCTTCTACTTGCAAAAGGCTACAACCTTCTCTCAATCTCCAGCTTCTACTAGAAGGGAGCTACAACCCCCTAGCTCTTGTACTAGCTGATATGTTTACTAGTACATAGGTGCCGACCTACAGAAGGCTACAACCTTCACTTTTCTTCCAGGGACCACGTTTCCTAAATTTTCAGACTAAATCCATCAACAACATCATTCAATCATCAAATATATCTGTATCAACCTATCTCCTTTTGAACCAACCACAACTGAATCAATCAATCACTTTGACAACCCATCAATCTGATCTGTCAAAATGTTGTCACCAGAATATAGTAACCAGAACCCAAAACTTTGCAACAACAAACAGCAACAACTAAAACATATTTTATAAGGTATACGCTACTTCCATGCGTCAAACCTGCGTGTACACACATTTTTCTCAAAGCCAACCAGCGTATACATCTGCAAATATAAATTCAAAGTTCTGCTACTATTCCAGACTTTAGTTATACCTAGATCAAATCATATACAAAATAATATATGCATCAGTATTCAGATCTAAGGTATACATGAGCTTCAACACAAAAGATAGTTCATTTTACACCTGAAGATATCAATTCATCATTAGATTTGATTCCTCATCATCAGCAAAGGCTTTTCCTTGGTTCAGATCCAGCTATGCACCATAACCCAATAACCTGCATACTAGATCTCACACTTCATTAGATATTTGATACTTGCACACCTTGGCCTAATGATATTTTCCTACTTTTATAGTTTATAGGCCTTTCTCAATACCATGGACCAAAACCACTTAGGAGCAATAACTTGGACCAAATACCTAGGGTCAATACCTTGGACTCGATACCTTGGACCAATACCATGGATCAAAATACCATTGACCAAATACTTCAGACCAAAACTTAGATTTCCAAGGTATATGTGCTTTTCCTTTTGTGAAAGTGCGTGTGTACGTATACATGACTTGTATACAGTGAACCCGCATGCATACGCAGCTTTGCTAATGGTGAACCTACGTATGCCTCTCTTTCTTCATTCTGTGAAGTCTGATCTATAACTCTATGTTGTTAACCTGTTGTACAGTGATCTATCATCTGAGTGGGTTTCCATCAAGGACAACACCTGTGCCATAATGCCAACATAATGATTATAGACACTTAGTACCAGCATAAAATTATTCTGTTAAATCATGAAAATTTGGACAAAATGGAGGCTCAACACGTATATGGTTGGTTTTTTAGTAGATCTTTCATGGGAAATTACCATACTCGTAGATCTGCTGCCAATGTATGGATCTAAAATGGCTAGCAATGTTCACCCAATGATAAGGGAGTATCCTTCTAGTGGGGATTTTGGTTGCAGGACCATAAAATCAATGGGATATTCAAAAGCATCTATGAATATCTAAACATCCTCCAAAATTCCCTTTGGTTTGACTATTGACCTATTAACAAGTTGAATTATGGTGGGGGTTTGTCTTAGGTTGAATATCCCCAAGACATCCATTTCCTCTCACATCATTACATTTCTAGCATTGCCTAGGTCAGTTAATATTTTGGAGATAAGGGTGTTATTGACTTACACATCAACCCCTTGGCTACTAGGATCAGAGTATTTTGTACCCTCCTCCCACATTTACCCATGTTAATGGGTTCTCTGGGGTAAACATGTGATGAAAGGCTACTGTGATCTGATTCAAATGCCCATGCACAGTTAAGGAAGTGGAACAGACAAAACACAACCAATTTTACCTTCTACACATGTTATAAAACCTTCAGCAAGCAACCAAGCCTTCAAGGTAACCAACCCCTTAGGTAACTTGACATTTTACTTACCTAGTGCGTTAGCTTCTCCCATGCCATGGGCATGCATATGACTGGGACCCTCCAGTTTCTCCCACAGGGAGAGCATGTAAGTGACTCGGGGCCTTTTCAGCTAATTCTGAGCTAGCGACCCCGGATTTTGTGCCACTTTTTTAGGGCCAAGACTCAAGCCATTTCCCAGAACTCCATTAAACCTTCAGGAATGAAAAGTAACATCAAAATAATGATACTCATGCTAATACTTGAAAAAATACTTAAACTAACCCCTACTAGCCATGACAAGCATTTGGTCAAACATGTCACAAATATGTAATATATATGTCATAACAACAGATCTGATCATATGGATCTCATACTTATCTAAGAATCACTAAGAGGCATTCATGACTTATCAAAATAGTTGTATTATAATCTATTAGGTCGTATATTTATTGTTCATTCATTTACAAATCAAAACATGATGAGATCCATACATCATCACTCTCATAAAACATACTCATAAATAGCATATAAACAACAAAAATATCAAGGATACAACAACCATAAAGTCCAGATATAAACTAGTAAATTTACACATGAAATACCAAGGAGAAGGAACTCTTATTAACGAATACATAAGCCAACTAGGTTTGGGACTTCCACATACCACACAACCATAGATTGGATGAACCAAATATTTCTTTCGGCCAATCACCCTTGTGCCATATTCCAAGCGTGAATGTGGAACTGAAATAAAAAATCAATTAGGGCTTCTTGAGGCTAAACCACATCACCCACATCAATATAACCATGCTTTACTATGATCCCCATCGATTCACAAGGCCCTAACAAGCATGAATGCCACTGGATTTCTCCACCTACATTGTGAGAAATTTTCATGTCTCCTAGTCTTTAGGCTTTACTGTACATCCCACCATACAATGGTCAAGGATCCCTAGGCCTAATCGAGACTCCAACCTCCAATATTTATCGTATATCCTACCATTTGTTTGTCGGGGATTCCTAGGCCTAATCGAGGGAACTCACATCTAGTATTTATCACATATCTCACCATTCATCGGTCGAGGATTCCCAAGCCCAGCAAGGTAACACAAAATCCGGATTTACCACAACCCAAAGTCTGGTTCAAGGGTTACTAGGCCAAGGCTTTACTGCAATCAACAATCCAATTCAGGGATCACTAGGCCATGTGTTATTTCTTTCAGATACCATCTGACTCATTTTCGAATCCATCTGCCAATCTAGCTCAACCAAAACATGAGAACCCCATCACATAATCGCTATCTGAAAATCACAAGGCAAGGCTGAAAAACACTATCAGACATTGAAAAACCCATGCCAATGACAACAAGAGAACCAAGAACACACATGCATAACTATGCATGCCAAAATTAGAAAGGAAATCACACATGCAACTTGATACCTGCAAATAATCTTGTTGTAGTCAGTTGATCTTTCTGTTCCTTGCTTCATCTTGGCTTCATCTTAGCTTCTTTTCTTTCTTTTGATCCAATGCTAGAGTGTTGCGTGAAAACTCTAAGTGTCCAAGAGTGTGAGAAAAAGATAATAGAGAGAGAGCTCCAAAACCAAACTGAAAAAAGGTTAGCATCCAATCCTCCTAAGCTTTTTCATTAATGAGGACTTTATTTTCTTCAATTTCCATTATTTTTACTTCATTTTCCTCCACACATGCAACCTGCAACCGTTCACCTTCTTTTCTCCTAATTTCCATTATTTTCATAAATAAAATGCCAATTAATACCTCATGCCTTTCACATGCCTTTTCCATTGCCTTTGCCAATTTCCTTAGCCATAATAAACCAAATCAAAAACCCAAACTAGAATGTTTAGACCAATATCTAGCTTGGAATAAGTATTCCATGAGCGTGAACAATGTAAACTTTAAAACAAGAACTAATACAATTACCCGTTTTTTTGAGGTAGCAAAAAAAATCAACCGGTTTTGAAAAGTGTTGATTCAGAATATATTATCTATATATATATATAATATTATATATATATATATATATTATAGTATATATATAATATAAAAAGAGTCAGCATAGTCTTGCCCCTGTTCGCACTTTTGTGTACATTATTTTTAAAATGTTATTGATTTTCATGCTGATTTTAAAAAGTGTTGATGCAACATCAAGCCATTTTTTAGAAGGCTTATTTTTGACTCTAGATTTTCTAATGTGTTAAATATGAATAATTGTTTTGTAAAATTAACAATTTTTGAAGTAGTCCTCCTCTTCATATTTTTTTGTTTTTCTTTTAATTTGTTTTTTTGTAGTGATACTTTTATTTTTTTGCATAGTTAAAAAAAATGTCGATATTTTAAAGTTTCGGTCTTGTATATATTTATATATCATTAATTAATTATTCAATGCACATCAAATAATTCTCTAAAAAGACATTAATTTTTAACAATTGATATAAAAATACACATTTTGAGCATAAATATAGCAAAAAAATTACACATTTTGAGAGTTTTTTTGTTGAAAATGACATGTCAAAATCACAATTTTTATAGGAAACAATTTAACAAATAATGGTTAAATAATAGGTTTATTTTTATGAATTTCATGTCAAAAAATAATACTAATAATCACATATTTTTTTTTCAAAAAAAAAATTGATTCACATAAAAATTAAAGCAAAAAATCACATAATACAAATATTGAACATATAACAACATTAACTGAATACTTATTATCTCATAAAATGTCAAAGTAAAAACATTACAAGTATAACTAATTATGATTGTAAAAAATGAGCTTGATTTCCAAGCATAACTTAAATTTAATCAATAATATCACGTAATCCATACTCTTCATCTTCTAGAGTTTTATCATTGTCTTCTTCCACAATATTTTCTGCTTTAGTTTTCTCATTCTCATCTTCTAATGGATTTTTGATATTTGTGAATCTCCCAATGTATGCCTTTCCAATCATTCCATCTAATGTTGGTTGAGGTTATGTTGATGGTGTTGGACCCTATAACATTCAGGGGATCACCTTAGCATGAAGTGCCAACTAGACCTCACAACATTTGGTGTGGGAGTCCCATCTGGTATGATGGCTCGATTGCCATTGTCTTAAGGATTTGCCTCAACTCTTGCTTGTGAGAATAGGAGAGTGGTCTGATTTGTCTTCGAGAAGTGAGGTTCATGTGCCTGGTGATTACTAGTGTTACTTATGTCAATGGTTATTTCA
Organism: Pinus taeda; assembly: GCA_000404065.3. NCBI lineage: Eukaryota > Viridiplantae > Streptophyta > Pinopsida > Pinales > Pinaceae > Pinus > Pinus taeda. The sequence continues at coordinate 19,094 of APFE030248170.1, forward strand.
TTGTAGAGGGAGAGGGTGAAAGTGAGTCCCAAGTTGGTTGGGAGGAAGCTCCAACTCTGCTAGGAACACACAATACAATAGGACATGCACAACTTCCGGAGGAGAAATCCACACAGATGCGGTAGTCACAATGCACAAGGGAAGATAACATGTACAACACTCAGTGAATGAGTCCACATGAGTCCAACGGTTGTTAGAACAAGATTTATGTGAAAGTTGTGTCTAATGTTTAGGGAGATAGCGACCATGGGCAAGACAGTGTTAACAACATATACAACACATTTTCATTAATAGATTATGCATTACAACAAGTGAAATAATTTCAAGTGTTCAACACGGGTTAAAGCAACATGCATTGCAACTGTTCAAGATTAGTCTTACAGTAGTTACAAAACATGTGCGAAAATGTGTTGGCCTGAGCGAAAGTTCCAAGACACATCATTACACCATGCATCACTAACCCCATGCACGAGGTGTTGGAGCCACTATTTACTCCTCAAAGAAAAGGTTACAGACTCCCTTGGCTATATGGGAGGAGCTGAGGTGAAAAGTCCTTTCATGTAAAAATGAGGGGGTATTTATAGCTAATGGTGAAACTGACCCTTGTGGCTATTCGACTTCCCTCATGATTGTTTGACTTCCATGACTCTTCAACTTTACATGACTCTTTGTACAACAACTAGGTCTCTAGGACTTCCATGTTACATTACATTGTTTGACAACATGACCCATAGTAGACATGTGGATGACATGACTCAAAACATGACACGACATGACAGTGCTATTACATTTGTGCTGCTATTGGAGTGCATTTCAAGTTGCAGTGCTACTAGGTGATGGATGTCATCATGGTGTGTTACAGCTTCACCTCTGCATGCCAAAGTGCACGGGGTATTCGATGGTCATTTTTTTGCCTGATGTTTCTTTACACATTGCTCATTTCTTGTATGTTGGAAGGCTTGATAGGATCATTTGTCCGCAAAAGGTTCATGTTCATCCGTTCATCCATCCATGAGCACATATTGCACGTTTGCAAGTCCGTCTGTCCGCGAACACATCTTCGCATGATCATTCATTCGTAAGCACATATCTTCGCATGCATCATTAATTTATCCATTGGTGAACCTTTCCTTCTGCATGTGCTCCCTTCATTCATCTCATTCGTCATCGTGCCATGTTTGTTGGTGTACCTGTACCTGCAGTCACTCATGATGAGACGACATCAAATCCATAAATGTCATAGCCTACCAAGACACATGATCATTTCGGGTGCAGGTGACTGGGAGAGGCAACAAGGTTGCAAGGAAAGATGATGGCTCTAAGCACTGTTGATTAAAATTGTGCAAGGGTCACTAGGTGATGAAGATGGGAAATCCGAGACGACAGTGGCTATCCGTGAGATTTGTCTCGGTTGGAAGGCAAAACTGCGCAAATTTTGGGAGGGATAGTCCGAGCTGCGGGAAGGAAAGGTAGACAAAATCTGCACATTTTATGGATGAGTGGGCAGTAGGGGCTTGACATCAAAATTTGTGCAATTTCTTGGAGGGATAAGCTACGCTGCAGGGAGGATCGGAAAATAGGATTTGCGCAGTTTCTTGGAGGAACTAGCCTCGAGCCTGGCAGCCAAAATTGCACAATCCCTGGAGGGCAATGGCAGCTGGCTGCTAGATAACTGATAGTAGAAACTATGAAATTCCTAAGGGGAACATGCAGTCATTTGTAAGGAGCTTAGCAGCAGAAACTGGGCAATTCCCAAAGGGAACTGGTAATCTGCTGCTGGGCATCGTTGGCGAGAGAAATTGCACTGATGATGGGAGGTTGGCCTGCTGATCATCTCTGCGGAATTTCTAAGTTGAGTGGATTATTGGGTAGTAGAGGGCCTTCGCATGAAAACTATGCAATTTTCTAAATGAGGAGTTGGTCGACTGTCGGTAGGATTAGCTAGAAAAACTGCACAATTTTATGAGGTAGACATGGAAGGGGCACTGGGTGCATGTCTGGCCTGCCTATGCAATTTATTCAGTCGGTAGAGTGAGAAAGGTTAGCAAACTCTGCACAATTTTTGAGGGGAATTAATCCCGGGGTGGCTGTCGGGTGCAATGCTCTGGGTGGCCAGCATGAAGGTTCATTTAATTGCATGCAGACAACGCAACTTGAAATGACTTGCTTGGTGCTTCTGCATTGTTCTGGGTGACAGTCGATCGAGATGATGGCAAGTGATGGTTCGGCTGTAGAGGGGAGTCTGGTCGTCAGAACATCAGCAAAATGAATAAGTGTGTGAATGAGCGAAAGATGCAAATGTGATCTTATAAACACACACCCAAATGACTTGACAACGAGACGATTCAACCCAACCAGATGCACATGTTCAACATGACTGGCCGATGATGCAAGAAACAAGCAAGACACTCGTGATTGATCATTGATCACCCGTGACGATGCTTACGCGACAATGAAAGTGACTCTGTGTGTGAGTGTGACAGATGCTTTTATAGCGAACATAACATGTACACACAAAGCAAAGACCTTGAGCATGACTAGAACATGGTCATAAGCAAGACATTGACATCATTATGCAAAAGCTTGTGTGGAAATAACAAGCAAGGTGGGTGTGAAGGCTCACACGAGCTCACGGAGTGAACTTGAGTGTATGAAACCGTCAAGTGAAACTCTCAAGGGAGACTCTGAATTTGGGTGCAAGCCAAAATTTTGGAGGGTGGTTGTAGCTGCTACAACACTTGGCCACACACTAGTAGAACCCTAGCTTCTTTGTTATGGTTCATTGATAGCACATGGCCTTGGTCTTTCTGGGAGTATTGAAATGATGTGCGGGTTACTTCAACATCCCCACTTACCCCATGGACATACGTGGTTATCTTTTTTCCAACTCAGTCAAACATAATCGAATGTTCAGCTTGATCACAATGTTTCGAAAGTCAAATCTCTTTGCTAATAATTGAAATTCATAGCTTTCTTCAGTTAGGAATATTTGATGACTATGAACAATGTTATGCTTGTTAGGAATTTTACTAGATGGTATCATGGTCTGACTTCTTGCATGGCTAGTTTTTCAGGGTTATCTCGCTGGAAATGAGATGGCAGATGAAGTATTTGACAACTGAGAGGTGCCTTTTACACATGGAAAGGGACTTATTTCTAACAAATTATACCAGGTGTGTACCTTGCAACATTAAAATAAGAGACCATGAAATCATAGGCACAATTTATATATTCTCCGTAGACATGTGGTAGTTTGAGGGATGCCATTCAAATCCAGTCTAATATGATATTTTTTTATGAGTTGTTTACTCCAATGTTTAGAGAATGTAAATCAGTTGGCCTTTTAGCAACTATTCGATATAGAACTTCTACATACTTATGTTTCCACACGCAATAAAGGAGACGTGCAATAGTAGCTATTTGTATTCCACCAATGCTTCTTGTCAATCAAACCTATTAGAAGTGTCGAAGGTAATCCTTGTAATCCTTCCCCTAACTTCCATCACTCCAGTTGATTTTTCCAAATTCAGGACTTAACATTATTCCTTGAAAATTAGTCCTGATTTGCAATATTCTTGATCCCGTTCGTTAGCCCCTTCTTGGGAAGTGGGAAAGCATAGGTAGTCAATAACTTCTAACCAAGAAGTACGAAAAATCAGAAATAATTTTGGATCAAGGAGCAGGATTTCTAGTCTGGCGGTTCATGTACAACTTGCTTACCAGGATAGGCAATGCCCTGCTGTGGTAAAGTGCAATGTATTTGAAACCTGTTTTATTTTCATGATAGCAAATTTGTATTTAGTATTTTCTTTTACGCTTTTGACAACCAACATATCTAATAAAAGAGTAGGATGTCCTTTGTATGTGTTGTATATATCAGGCCTTCCAACTGGATTTAGTAATGAAATTATTAAATTCACAATTTTTTGGTTTGTTTTCCAGTGAAGTGAAGGATAGCAGAAGTTTTGGAATTGGATTGTGATTTTGTAAAGTTAAGTATTGGAATCTGATTTTCTCCTTCTTGTAATAGTTAATGTTTTTGTGTAAAGTTACCTATTTCATTCAACTTTTTTCCATAATTCCATTTCTTATAGTTGAAATCTTTCATATCGCAAAACAGGACAAATATCATCTTTTTGACATTTGGGCAAATATTCCACAGGTCAGAAAAGCGATCCATGCTCAGTCGGTATCCACTTTAACCTAGTCCTTGCTAATTACTTTCTTTCATGTCCTCCTGTCTTTTCACGTGCTTAGAATGGCAGGAAACTAATTTCATTTTTTACTGCAAGTTATTATATATTTTAGAGTCGTCATAGTTTTTGGAACGTATTTATGCTTTGTGACTCCAAAAGGTTACTATTATAGATCTATATTAATATAGATCTACCAAGTGTTTATAGGGATAAATATGTGGTTAATGTAGCCCTATGGATGTGGTTAATGTTGCTTCATTGATGTTAATGGTTAATTTCTAATATAGCCCTATGCCTAAAAATATTGCAAATAGAAACTTCTATACTCAAGCATGGATTTTTCAATTATTTTTGTGACAACTATTATGCCTCTTATTGCTATTCCAGAATCGCTCACATGGTAACCCTTTAATGTTAAAATGTATATTTATTTGTTCCACGAAAAAATGATAAAGTTTATGGGGGATGTTAATTTATTTTATTTTTATGCAGGAAGAGATAACTGGAGAGTGGGAAAGGTGCACACACAGCTTTAAATATGATTATTAGGTTGAGATCATAATTGAATATCATCACAATCTTACCCAAAATGGCTATCGCACTTTAATCTACAGGTCCTTTCATACACATATAGTTTAAGTATCTACACTAGTATTACTATTTTCTCATGACTTTGAATAAGGCTTATCTAGGTAGAATTATTTTGCATGGTATTTTAAGGGGCTGCCACCATATTCAACTATCTTTTTTGTCATGGCAATGGTGATCTGGATATGGTTGTACCATTCGTTGGAATTGAAGCATCGATCAGATCATTGAACTATGCAATACTTGATGATGGGAGGTCTTGGTGGGTGGATGAACAAGTTTCAAGGTAAGACTAGGAGCTCATAATCTTACAACCTCATTGAAAATTCAATTTATATTCGATATTTTGAAAAGGAAATAATATGCTTCTTCACCAGGGAACCCTCCTCTACCCTATGCTTTAAATATATAACCTTCACTACTTTATTGTTCTGTAATAGGGAAACTTCTTTAAGGAAAAAGACATTCATGTTGGATCCATTTTGTGTGCAGATACACGAGGTTATATGAGAGCAACTTAATGTTTGCGACAATGAAGGTAAAAATTCTAAACCTAGCCATATCATTTGATGTTTTAAGAAATTTGATGAATTGTTTTCTCTCCTAGTTTTGATTCACATTACAGAAGAAAATGGAGGATGATTGATCCATCTTATGTGTGCAATAGCTAATAATGAGGATTGATCCATCTTATGTGTGCAATAACAAATAATGAGGAGACCATTTTTTAGGGAGGTGGACATACAATTCTAGACTACAGGGCTAGACAAGAATTTGTGATCTTCCAAAGATGGATCTTAGGAGAACATTTGTAAATTGAGAACATCAATTTGAATAGTGGCTTGCATTAGTTCTCAGTTTTCTTCTATATTTTGTCTTAGTTTTATTTTTATTTCTTTACAAACTCTATATGTAACTAAGTTAAGTTTGAGCATGAGGTGAAACTAGATGTTTGTAAAGAGAAATTCCAAAGCTAGGCCATTGCTAATTATATGTACAACTCAATAAAAGAGAAGGATTCATAAATTCATAATTACCTTTCGTAGTTAAAGTTATTAGGTTGTGTCTTTTTTCAAGTCGTTAAGAAAAATAATTCACAAACTCATAAGCACCTACAAATAATATAATATCGAATATACATTATATATTTTCTTTTGATTTATATGTTTATAGTCATCAAACTGATTTATAAGTTAATAGTTATCAAAATCATTTCTACTCAAGTATTTTTTATATTAAAATAGTTTTCACATGAAGAAATTATTCATTTAGATTTATTGTAATCAGAGTTAGAATAAGATAAACATATTAAAAAAACAATATTCATTAATAATACACCATAAAATATTA
>APFE030248170.1:29756-42846 GCA_000404065.3 Pinus taeda
ATAGATACATAGATAGATAGATAGATAGATAGATAGATAGATAGATAAGATGTGTACATAAATTTGGATGGATCAAATTCTTATCATAGTAGTCCCAATCAAAGCCACTACTATGCCTCTGCAATACATTGTCCATTTTTATTTTTTTTTGTTATGTGAACCTGTTGTAGTGGCTACAACCACCCTCCAAAATTTTGCCTTAGCTTCATTTTGGAGCCTCCCTACCAACCATCCTTAGAAGCATGTCTTTCATTGTCAAGTACATAAGCTTCAACTGAGTTTCAGTGGCCTACCAGACTTTGCATGTCCACTTATTTTTCTCCCACCTGTAGCCTAGCTTTTCCGGACTTAGACAATTTTCTCACTGAGATTCTCCCCTTGAAATTTGCATAATTCTAGAGGGGAACCAGCCTTCCCTCCAAAAATTGCATAATTTTGTTGGGTTTCTTGTTGGGCTCCAGAATTTTGCAATCCATCCAAGAAGCCCTCCCTTAGAAAATTGTGCAATGCAGTCCGACACTAGGCATCAACCCAGAAATTGTGCGATTATGGGAGGCAGTGACCTCCTAACCTTAGAAATTGTGCAATTCCTAATGCAGCTAGCTTTCCTAAGCCCAGAAACTACACAAATCCATTTCTTAAGTTTGCAAGCTGCTCCATGTGCCTTCACGTCGACTGGTCCCCCTCGAGACTTGGCTATCCTGATTTGCATGCATGGGCTACTTTTCCCAAAATAGTAAAACGCAAAATGCAAAAGGCATCCCTATATTTTAGGGATCTATTTTAGTAGCTAGAGTTTACATGCAAAGATTATTTAGAAACCTCCCACCAAGTGTCAGTTTTTCCTATATTTGTGGCATGCGTGTCATAACCTTGATCTTATGAAAACTCATTCACCGGATGCTACAGAGTTCATTCCTCACATCGATCTTGCAACTCTGACATCCCACATCACATCTTGAGTCTTTGACAAATTCAACTCAGTTTTTTAAGGGTAAGTCTGCTTTTCATGTCCTATGCTGCATTCTGTCGCTTTTGGTATTTTGCTTTGTGTGAGTGTTGTCTGCTTGGTTTCAATGAACACTTGCTATCATTTTGTTGTATGTGAGCTTCTAGAAGAATTGTTTCAATTTTCCTTTGCATATGACTGTTGTTGCATGCATGCCACTATTTCTGCATTGATGATTATTCTTGTGGTGACTCACCTCACACACATGCTTTCTTTCCCATTTTCTAAATCTTGTACACACTATTTGCATGCATGATCATTCACTCTTTCTTACACTCCATCTCATTAGGCATCTAGACCTCTTCATGTTTTCATTCTCTCATCGGCGGGTCTAGGTTGCCTTGACCCAGAATTTGCCTTGCCTCGACATCAATGTGCATTTCTGGAAGTGAAGGCTCAACCTTCCCTCTAGAAGCTATGTAAACCTTGCCAGCACTGACATCTAGGCTTTTCCTATAAAATTCTTGTAGGCACTACCCTACTGACCTAGAAAATTACACAATGCAGTACCTGGCATGCATTTCTCTATTGATTGAAACTGTGCATTGCACAGTTTTGGTCCTCAGCACGCTAGACTAGACTATGACTTACATAGTTCTAGGAGTCAGTCAGCCTCCTGACAGCCAGACTGTGCCTTGCGCATTTTTGGCAATCAGTCTCCCAGCCTTCTGGTTGAAATTGTGCAATATTCACGGTCAGTCACACAGGTATGTTGCATGATAGCCCTCCAATTCCTTTTGGTATTCAACTGGCATATTACTCACCATGAGAATTTCTATGTATACAGGTATGGCAGGTGTTCATCTACCTCTTAGCAGTATAGGTACAATGGCCTCGAGGAGAACAGAGTCAAAGGACACTGTTGAGAGTGCAACTCAAGATATAGTTGAGCAAGTGTCTATGAGCTTGCATATCTATGAAGACACCAAGTTATCCATAGACACTGATATTAATATGAAATGGTAGCAACATCTCAGTGAGAAGCACCATCAACAACAATAGAGGGTAGCAGACCTACATTTGACAAATGCAAGGGGGAAGGTTGTTGACAATGTAGAGGGAGAGAAAATAGGCAAGTTCAAAGGATATCCATTCGTGATGAAAGAATCTTTAGAGATTAAGACTATGAGGTGACAACACAACAAGAGGATTGCCCAAAGGCAGAGAGAGAAACAGAGAAGGAGTTGCAGCAGATGAAGTGGCAACTCAAAGAAGAATAGGAGCTGCATAGATGAGAGAAGGAATCTCAGCAGGAACATGTACAGTAGGATGTGAAATGTGCACAGAGTAATGATATCACACCCATACAAGATATAGACCCATCCCAGCAGCTAACATAGAGAAAATAGGGTGAGCAGTGCACTCGATAACATGTACGAGTGTTTAGGAGCATGAATGTCACAGTACACACACATGCAATCCCATCTATTGGCACACTCACTGAGGTGAAGACAAAGAACCAAGTCCGACTAGAGTTGGACATGTAATTTAATGAGTTGGTCCGCATAGCCAGTAGCACATACTTGGATATCAGTGCAAACAATATGCATAAGTATGTTATTGGTGCGGCTGCACTCAAGACTATGATGTGCATGTTATTAGTCGAGTTTGATAGAGGAGCCAAACCAGTGTACCCAGATGCAACGGAGGCAACAACTTGCTTTCAGTAGGATGTCACCATTGAGAACACAGACACCATCATGGACTAGAAATCATGGCATGAGTTCACCACCGTCGACCATCGCAAGGATCTCGAAGAGTTGGTCTTCCCAAAAATATCTGAGTCTTAGTGATGTCTTGCATGGCTTACTCAAGCCTATTTTGTCTCACATGGGTACATGTGCACATTGTGATGTAAAATTTTGTAAAAGTGAAAGAACAAGTGTTGATAGTAGAATGTACCAGTCATGTAGCAGTTGAAGAATCCTGAGGGTAGGTGAAGAGTCAGAAAGGGAAATGTCAAGGGTCACCCCACCCTTTTCTATTTATAGAAATTCATAACTCATTGTATAGGCTTTTGGGAGCCAAGCTTCCTATAGGTGTATCTTAGAGAAAGCTTACATTGTATTGTAACGAGCCTTGGCTTCTCCACAGTTCAAAGCTAGTATATTTCTTTAGAGGAGTAGGTGACAGTGACTGTAACATTTAGTTGTCAGGACTTTCTTAATATAGCAAAGCCAACATGTTTCATGCATATGTTTTTATTGTATTTCAGTTGTCTTGGTTACACTAACGATATATGTATCTTTTTACTTATGCATGTATGAATGGACTCTTTCTATATATGTATGTATGAATCTGGTTGAGATCTATTGTTGGTTTAACCATCACTTTGGGTCATTGGTTCACCTTCCTTTCAACTTCTAATGTATATTTTCTTATGTGTTACCTTCCAAGTTGCATGTTTCCATAGGTTTCCAAGGGGCGCACTTATTCAACTTTGTGTGTGTTACAAACCTTCATGCACCTTCATTGGCTAGCTATGTTGGTCACACCCTTGCTACCAACAAGGACATATTTCTTACCTCTGTGCATAACCATGGTCAAGGCGATACCATACGAGCCACTATTTGGACCTACACCAAAGGGTCTAAGGTCTAGTTGGGACTTCTTACTAGGTTGTTCCCCTGACAAGTTGGCGGGTCCAACACTGTCAACATTTTCGTTCTACACGGAGGTCCATATGACAACCTGGGTCCTCACAATCTGTTTTGATTCTTTGCATACCTATCATGACTAACTACAGAGTTTCTCTTCCGAAGTGTATGTCTTATGGAAACAACTTTGAAGTCTCAGAAGAGCTCTGGTATAACTTGTCACATAAAGCATACGATGGTGGAGGCTATGTAGCCTTGGTTAGGCACACAGTCGGCATTGTAGGCTTAGGTGAAAGACATGAAATCTTTGAATATTACATTACCTGCGCACTGCTCATACACACACTTCGAGGGCACCAAATGCATTTGTGTGCCATGGTACTCAAAAAATATATTCATTCTCTTTCTCATGTTGTTGTAGAGATAGACCGTGCTTTCAATCACTTTGACCATAAAGCACTCAATGAAGAAATTCTAAAATTATGGAAAGCACATGATGAATCTATTGAACAATTTTACCTCTGCTTTTGTAATATTGCATACTGATTTCCCGAATATGAAATTGATTGGGAATTTCTCAACGAAAGATTTGAGTGTCTTCTTCACATATCCAAAAATTTGCAATTCTTTAAATCATTTGGACCCTGCTCAGCATACTCTGGTGATGGAGCTACACAATCACAGGCAGGCACAGTTGCTTTCACAAGTGACTATCAAACTTCACCTTATCAAACATCTCCACCACAGTAGAGTGATGAGGGAGAAAATACACACATATGTGTTAAACTTTCACATCCACCCATTCCACCTGCTCTTGATATTTGAGCAGATTTGGCTTGCAAGCCTGATGGTTGTCACATGGATTTGTTCCCTCAACCTCCATCCCCACATTCTATTAATCCTTGAGATTGTATTGTCTTGTGTTCTATCGTTCCAGACTCCACACTTGTTTTGAATGAGGATCAATATGTTGATGACGTTGGTCTTATGGAGCCAACCTATGTTATCATTCATGATGGGTGTGTGTTGGAATCTAAAGAAGGACCTATGCTGAAAGACGACTTCTTTCCATCTATGCCCCATCCGCTTTATCCCTACATCCCTTGTGATTCCTCTACTCTTGATTTCCCTTGTGAAAACTCATTTCCAGAGGTTTCTACTTCTGATCATTCACAAGACACATTAGATGTCAGTATGTCATTACAATGCAAAGAGGACACAAGTTCCTCTAAAAATCCATCCAATCTGTCATCTGTCATTTCTGACAATAGAGAGGGTGAACATCCTTGCTTCTCATCTACCCCTCTCAATGATTCATCGAATCATGAGGATGTTGACGAAAATCCTGAATTTTCTGATCATGGTTGTTGTGATCTCTATACTTCTTCATTCGATCACAATGTTGATTCACCTACTCTTAATATTTCTAGACCATTGGTCTCCCATGATCTACCTGTCAACAAAGTTGAAATCTCACAAGATATTGAGGCACTTCAGTCGGAGATGATGGTTATGTCAGGCCTTCGCTTTCCTGAGGTTGGTTTCACTTCTGATCAGAAAATTGTTGAAACATGTAATCCTATTGATCACTCGCTGCTTCACATTGAAGATTAACCAAACACCCAAATTTCGCTTTCTCCACTCGAATGACATGTTCCCATCGCTCTTGCATTGGAGGAATCTTACACAGGAAACACACTTGCACAACATAAGTGTTATACCTTTCTCACATTTTCTTGAATTTCACAGTCAAGAGAATGTGTATGTTTAACATCTACATGCAGTGTAGCACAACACCATGTCAAGTCCACATAGTGCATGTCATGTTCTTTCACTCATTTATTTTCTGTGGATGCACTTAAACCTCGAGTCTGTTTTTCTTCATCATTATATCTTTCACGTTTTATGGTTTACGTGACTATGCTATTCACGAACCATGCCTTCACCAACATGGGTCAACCAATGGGCCGGTGGCTGCATTGGAAGTATCACTTCACATGAGCAAACCCATGCACTGTTAGCTTAGGAGTAGGAGTAGTGTTTACTGCTTGTTGGTCTGCTTGCATGCATATTTTCTTTCTTGTTTGTTTGTTTGTTTGCATGCATGCTTGTTTTCTTACTCACTTTGCTTTCACATTTTTCTTATTCTCTTCCCTCTTTAGTTTTTTGCTTTCTTGTTTAAGTTTGTAGGTTAGTTTCGCATGAGCCGTGTGTGAATCTTGAAACAATCAGGGTAAAGTACAAGAGGACTTGTCCAATTATCAACACTTGGTTATTTTTCATCCTGTCTCTATATGAAGAAATTTTTGTCTTCAGTCCATCATACACCAATGGAAAATACGTTCTGTTCAAAGTGAACCTTGATGAAAACACAACACTTGTGTGCTAACTAGTGTCACCTACTCTAGTTGGTTGTTTTGGATTAACCCTTGTCACCTCAGTAAAGTAGAGTAAGTTGAGGGGGGAAACATTAACATGTATGTTAGAGCTATATTAAAAACACTTCTTTGAAGGAAAAACCTCTTCTGCTCTAAATATGTTGAGATTGCTCTTCTGCCTCCAAAATGGATAAGTGCTATGCACATTTTTTGAAAAAATGAAACATGGAAATATGAAAAATTTTGAAAAAAATGAAAAATCAATAAGGCGAAGGAAGAGAAAGGTTTCTTGCACAGAGAGGTGATTTAATTAACTCCACCAGGGTGCTGACCAAGCTTGCTTGCAGTAGAGTCATGAGTGTGTTCCTGCATGACTCTGCTAGGGTATTGTATAGGCCTCCTAGCAGCGAAGCAACCCCGGAGATGAAACTCAAAATCTGACTGTCATATTGCTTGTGTACCAATATACCCCTTATACCTAATCGAAAAAACTGTGTTGACTTGGCTTACAATGTGTGCTAACCGACCAAGGGCGTGGCAAATGCTACATCTTTCAATCAAGCTAGTGTGGAAACCAAGATGATCAATGAACTGAACAATGCTTCTAGAGGAGTTAGACTTTCCTTTCACGAATCAAGATCCATTCAGAGAGTCGGAGTTCTACCAATGTGTCACCAAGTGTTGTAGTGGCTACAACCACCCTCTAAAAGTTTTCCTTAGCTTCCTTTTGGAGCCTCCCTACCAACCATCCTTAGCAGCATGTCTTGCACTATAAAGTACATAGGCTTTAGCTGAGTTTTAGTGGCCTTCCACCCTTGTCAACATGTTTGTCTCCCACTCATAGACTGTCTTTCCGGACTTAGACAATTTTCTAACTGAGATTGTTCTCCCTGGAAATTATGCAAATTTGGAGGGGAACCAGCCTTCCCTCTAGAAATTGCACAATTTTGCTGGGTTGCCTGCTAGGTTCCAGAATTTCTCAATCTAGCCAGGCAACCCTCCCTTAAAAAATTGTGCAATGCATCCCAACACTAGGCTTCAACCCATAAATCTCGAAATTATGGGAGGAAGTGACCTACTAACCCCATAAATTGTGCAATTCCTAAGGGAGAACGAACCTTGCTTACCCTAAAAACTGCATAAATCCCTTTCCTAGACTTGAAAACTATTGCATGTTCCTTCAAGTCGACATCTTTCCTCTGGGACTGAGCTATCTTGATTTCCAAGCATCAGTTGCTTTTCCCAAAATAGCAAAAGGAAACATGCAGAAGGAATCCCTAGATTTTAGGGATCTATTTTAGTAGATTGAGGTTACTTGTAAAGATCATTTAGAAAACTCCCGCAAAGTGTCACTTTTTCCTGGATTTTTGGCACCTCGATCTTATCAAAACTTATTCGTCGGATGTTGTAGAGCTCATTCCTTAATCTTGCAACTCTGACAACCCACATCACATTTAGGAGCCATCGACACATTAAGATCAACTTTTCTAGGGTAAGTTTTCTTTTCATGTTTTGTGCTGCATTTCTGTCTCTTTTGGCATTTTTATTTGTGTGAGTGTTTTCTACTTGGTTTCAGTGAAGGCTTGTTGTCATTTTGATGTATGTGAGCTTGTAGAAGCATTGTTTCAGTTTTCCTTTTCTTCTCACTATTGTCGCATGCATGACACTGCTTCTGCATTGATGATTGTTGTTGCAATGACTCGCTTCACACACATGCTCACTTTCTTGTTTTCAGAATCTTGCACCCATTGTCTACATGCATGATCCTTCACTCTTACTTACACTTAGTCATGCCAAGAATCCAAATGTTTTCATGTTTTCAGTCGCCTGTCAGTGGATCTAAGTTGCCTTGACCCGAACCTTGCCTTGCCGAGACAACAATGTCCATTTCTGGAAGTGAAGGCTCAACCTTCCCTCTAGAAACTATGCAAACCTAGCGAACACTAACCTTCAATATTTCTTTACACAATTCTGGGAGGCAGTGCCCTACTGACCGAGAAAATTGTGCAATGGATTCCCTAGGCTTGCAATGGATTTTGTAGTTTCAGTCCTCAACAAGCCAAACTAGATTGTGAATTGCATTGTTCCAGTAGTCAGTTAACCTCCTGAAAGCCTAGATTGTGCCTTGCATAGTTTTGGCAGTTAGTCTCCCAGCCTCCCAGTGGAAATTGCGCAATCTTCACAGTTAGTCACACAGGTATGTTACATGACAACACTCCAATTTGTTTTTTTTCAACTAATATATTTCTTTCCATGAGTGTTGCTATGTCTCAAGGTATCATAGGTGATCATGTGACTCTTAGCAGTACAGGTACAATGGCCTCCATGAGAGCAGAGTCAAAGGATACCATTGATAGTGAAACTGGAGATAAAGTTGAGCAAGTGTCTATGAGCTTGCCTATCTAAGAAGAAACGAAGCCATTCATAGATAAGGATATCAAGATGAAATGGCAGTAACATCATAGCGAGAAAAACCATTAGCAACAACATAGGGTAGTAGACCTGCGCATGACAAATGCAAGACAAAGGTTGTTGATAGCGTAGAGGTGGAACAAAGCTACAAGTTCAAAGCAAAGCGATTTGTGATGAAAGAAAATTTGGAGATAGTGACTATGAGGTGACAACTTTAGAAGAGGATCGCAGAAAGGCAAAGAGAGAAATAGAGAAGGAGTTGCAGGAGCTGAAGCAGAAACTTAGAGAAGAACAGGAGCTGCACAGATGAGAGAAGGAAGCATAGAAAGAACATGTATAATAGGAGGCACAACATGCATGGAATGATGAAACTATGCCCATACAAGATATAGACCCATCCCAACAGCTGGCACAAGGAGAAGAGGGTGACAAGTGCTATCGATCACATGCATAGGTGTTCAGGAGCGTTGATGTCATTGTGTGCACACTTGTGATCCTGTCTGTTGGCACACTCACCGAGGTGAAGACAAAGAACCAAGTCCGACTAGAGATGGACATGTACATCGACGAGTTGGTGCACATAGCCACTAGGACACACTAGGAGATCAGCGCAGGCACTATGCATCAATATGTTGTTGGTACAACTGCACTCAACACTATGATGCGCATGTTATCAGAGGAGTTGGACAAAGGATCCAAATTAGTGTACCCAGATGCAATAGAGGCAAGAGTTCGCTTTCAGCAGGATGTCACCATTGAGCATGTGGACACCATCATGGACTACCAAGGTTGACATCAGTTCGCCACCATAGACCATCATAACAATGTCGAAGAGTTGGTCTTCTCACAATTTTCTATGTCTTAGTGATGTCTTGCATGGCTTACTCAAGCCTATTTTGTCTCACATGGGTACATGTGAACATTGTAATGTAACATCTTGTAAAATTGAAAGAACGGATGTCAATAGTAGAATGTAATAATCATGTAGTAGTTGAAGAGTCATGAGGGTAGGTGAAGAGTCATCAAGGGGAATGTCAAGGGTCACCCCACCCTTTGCTATTTATAGAAACTTATAACTCATTGTAAAGAATTTTGGGAGCCAAGCTTCCTATAGATGTATCTTAGAGAAAGCTTGGACTATATTGTAACGAGCCTTGGCTTCTCCATAGTGAAGAGATAATATATCTCTTTGAAGGAGAACGTGGCAATGAATGTAACGTTTTGTTGTCAGGAATAGTAGTTGGGCATGGTTGTATGTATGAATGGGACTTTCACTTTCTTAATATAACAAATCCATCACATTTCATGCATATGTTGTTATTGTATTTCAGTTGTCTTGGTTACTCTAACGATATATGTATCTATTTGCTTATGCATTTATGTATGGACTCTTTCTATATATGTATGTTTGAATCTGGTTGATATTTGTTGTTGGTTTAACCATCACATTGGATTGTTGGTTCATCTGCCTTTGAGCTTGTGATGTATCTTTGCTCGTGTGTTCCCTTCCAAGCTGTACGTTTCCACAGGTTTCCAAGGGGTAAACTTATTCCACTTTCCATCTGTTATAACCCTTCATGCACCTTCCTTCACTTGCTGCACTAGTCATAGCCTTGATACCTACAAGGTCATCCTTCTTTCCTTTACACACAACCCTGGTCAAGGCGATACCTTATGACCCACTGCTAGGACTCCTCTACCAAATAGTCTAAGGTCTAGTTGGGACTTCTTACCAAGAGATCCCCTCACATGTTGGCAGGTCCAACACCATCAACCAAACCCATTATTGATGTTAAAATATTTTCCAAGGATAAATTTTATGGTCTTTGTGGTGGATTCTTGTTTCTATTAAGCTTAGGAATCTTGTTTTAAAGATGAAGCATCTATCGAGGTAAGATAAGAATGAGTTACTAGATGTGGAAAGTGTTAAAGTACATGTGCATTGGAGAAAAAGGAAAATGAAGAAATAAAATACTAATTTCTTTGTGCTCAAACTTTTCTTAGATATTGAGATATTGATCAATAGAGAGATGTTGATGGACTACATGTCCTTCATCACTTCCTTCTTTGTCAATGCAAAAAATTATTCTAGGGTGTATATTAGGCTTGGAAGGAGTGAATATGGTTAGTTGTTTAGTATATCTTTCATGGGAGATCACCATACTCCTAGATCTGAAGCCAATGTGTGGATCTACAATGGCTAACCATGGTCTCCCAAGGATAAGGGAGTATCCTTCCAGGGGAGATTTTGGTTGCAAGACCATAAAATCAATGGGATACTCACAAGCATCTATGAATATCTAAACATCCTCCAAAATTGCATTTTCTTTGACTATTGACCTATCAATGAGATGAATTATGGTGGGGGTTTGTATTATGTTGGAGAGAAATAGCGCTTCCATTTCCTCTCACATCATTACATTTTTAGAAACACCTTGTTCAATTAACATGTTCGAGATAAGGTTGTGATTCAATTACACATCAAACACTTGGCTACTAGGATCAAAGTATTTTATAGTGAGGATTGTAACACCTGCGTCCCATATTTACCCAAGTTAATAGGTCCATTGGGGTAAACATGTGATGAAATGATACTATGATTTGATTCAACTCCCCATGTACATTTAAGGAAGTGGAACCAATCAAACACAAATAATTTTGCCTTCTAGACATGTTACAAAACCTTCAGGAGCCAACCAACCCTTCTAGGTAACTAACCCCTGAGGCAACTTGACATTTTACTTACCTAGTTCCTGAGTTTATCCCATGCCATGGGAATGCATATGACTAGGATCCTCCATTTCCTCTCATAGGAAGGGCACGTCAGTGACTCTGGGACTTTTCATCTAGTTTTGAGCGAGCAACCCCGAATTTTGTGCCACTTTTTCAGGGCCAGGTCTCAGGCCATTGCCCAGAACTCCATTAAACCTTCAAGAATGATAAATAACATCAAAATAATAATACTGATGAAAATAATTGAAAAAATACTTAAACTAACCCCTGCTAGCCATGATAGGTAATTGGTCAAATATGTCACAAATATGTAGTATACAGGTCATAA
The DNA here is from genome assembly GCA_000404065.3 of Pinus taeda. Lineage (NCBI taxonomy): Eukaryota > Viridiplantae > Streptophyta > Pinopsida > Pinales > Pinaceae > Pinus > Pinus taeda. The sequence continues at coordinate 41,214 of APFE030248170.1, forward strand.
AAACAAATATAAGCATAGGGATATCATGCTTATATGAGAATAAATAAGAGGCATTGATGCCTTATCACAATAGTTGAATTATAATATATTAGGTCATATATTCATTTTTCATTCATTTACAAATCAAAACATGATGACAGCCATACATCATCACTCTCATAAAACATACTCGTAACTAGCATATAAACAACATAAATATCAAGTATACAACAACCATAAAATACACATATAAACTAGTACATTTACACATGAAATACCAAGGAGAAGGAACTCTCATTAATGAATGCATAAGCCAACCAAGTTTGGGACTTCCACATACCACTCGACCATATATTGGATGAACTAAATCTTTCTTTCAACCAATCACCCCCTTGCCATATTCCAAGCATGAATGTGGAGCTCAAATAAGAAATCAACCAAGGCTTCATGAGGCTAAACCACCTCACCCTCATCAATAGGGCCATGCTTTACCATGATCCCCATCAGTTCACAAGGCCATAACAAGCATGAATACCACTAGATTTATCCACCTATACAGTGAGGAATTTTCATGTCTCCTAGTCTCTAGGCTTTACTATACAACCCACCATAAAATGGTCAAGGATCCCTAGGCCTAATCAAGACTCTACTCTTCAATATTTACCATATATCCTACCATTTATTGCGCAAGGATTCCTAGGCCTGATCGAGGGAACTCACCTCTAGTATTTACTGTATATCTCGCCATTCATTAGTCGAGGATTCCCGAGCCCACCGACGTAACACAAAATTCAGATTTACCACAACCCAGAGTTTGGTTCAAAGGTTACTATGGCAAGGCTTTACCGCAATCCACAATCGAATTCAGGGATCACTAGGCCATGTGTTATTTCTTTCAGATACCATCTCACTTAGTTTTGAATCCATCCAACAATCTAGCTCAATCGAAACATGATTACCCCATCACACAATGGATATCCAAAAATGGCAAGACAAGGCTAAAAAACACTATCAGATGTTGAAAAGCACATGTCAATGACAACAAGAGAACCAAGAACACACATGCATAACTATGCATGCCAAAACTAGCAAGGAAATCATACATGCAACATGATACCTCCAAATAATCCTATTATAGCCACTTGATCCCACTCTTCCTTTCTTGATCTTTACTTCATCTTGCCTTCTTTTCTTTTCTTGATCCAATGCGAGAGTGCTCCAAGAAAACTCTAAGTGTCCAATAGTGTGGGATAGAGACAATAGAGAGAGAGCTCCAAAACCGAACTGACAAAAGGTTACCATCTAATCGTTATAAGCCGTTTTATTAATGAGGCCTCTATTTTCTTCAATTTCCATTATTTTTACTTCATTTTCCTCCTCACATGCAACCTCATACCGTTCACCTTCCTTTTCTCCTAATTTCCATTATTTTCATAAATAAAATGTCAATTAATACCTCATGCCTTTCCATTACCTTTGCCATTGCCTTTGCCAATTTCCTTAGCATAATAAACCAAATGAAAACCCACAGTAGGATTTTTTCACCAATATTCAGCTTGGAGTAAGTGTCCCATGACCATGAACAATGTAAACTTTGAAACAAGAACTGATATGATTACTCATTTTTTTAAGGTAGCAAGAAAATGAACCGATT
>APFE030248170.1:43156-55253 GCA_000404065.3 Pinus taeda
AAATCTTAAATTAATAATTATTTTATTGTAATTTTATAACCTATGATAAAATTGTATTTTTGGATCATCTAACATTCCTCCCTGTGATCCAAAGATACATTACAACAGAGACGAAGTTCATCCCTGAACTTAGTAAATTTTATTCTGCCAAGCGGTTTCGTGAAAATGTCGGAGATCTGATCTTCGAAAGGACAATAAACTGGCTTGAGGACATCTTTGGCAATGAGAGATCTGATATGATGATACTTGGTGTCCACATGCTTTGTCTTTGAATGAAAAACTGGGTTCTTGGCAAGTTTGATGGTTGACTGGCTGTCAATGAATAATGATGTAGCTTCTGCCTAAGAAATGCCCAAGTCCTGCAAAATTCTGCGCAACCAAACAATTTCACATGCTGCTTCACATGCTGAAATGTACTCTGCTTATGCTGAAGAAGTGGCCACTGTAGCTTGTTTCTTACAACTCCAAGATACTGCTGCTGACCCCATATTCATTAAATAACCTGATGTTGATGCTCGATCATCAATACTCCCAGCAAAGTCGGCATTAGAATATCCACCAAGTACAAAATTTTTAGTCTTTGTGTAAAGAAGACCAAAATCTTTTGTTCCTTGGATATATCGAAGAACTCTTTTGGCTGCATTCCAGTGGCTGTCTCGTGGTTCCTGCATAAAACGTGAAAGAATATTGACTACATAAGATAGATCAGGATGAGTATTTGTCAAATAAATCAAGCTGCCAATCAACTGTCCGTAAGTTGTACTATCCACCTTTTCTGCCCCTTCAAATTTTGAAAGTTTCAAGTTTTGCTCCATGGGGGTAAGAATGGGCTTGCAATCCTGCATGCCAAAACGCTGAAGAACCTCTGCTGCATACTTACTCTGAGAAATGAAAATATGATGTGGACATTGGAAGACTTCAACTCCAAGATAGCAGTGAACTAATCCCAAATCTGTCATTTTAAAACCTGCTTGTAAATCCTTTTTCACCTGTGCAATATGATCATCATGGTTGCCAGTAATGATCAAATCATCTACGTACATAACAAGAATTGCCAGATATTTTCCCTGTTGTCGCACATACAAAATATCATTAGATTCACTTCATTGAAAACCAACTTTCTTAAGGTATTCATCCATCTTTGCATACCAAGCTCGGGGAGCTTGTTTTAATCCATATAAAGCCTTGATCAATTTGCAGACTTTATGTTCTTTTCCTTCAACTTCAAAACCTGGTGGTTGGGTCATATACACTTCCTCCTGTAAATCCCCATTGAGAAAAGCACTTTTCACATCCATTTGATGAACTTTCCATCCTTTTTGAGTGGCCAATGCAAGTGTTAATAGGATGGTGTTCCATTTTGCTGTTGGAGCAAAAGTTTCTTCATAATCAATGCTTTCCTGCTGTGCAAAATCTTTTGCGACAAGTCGAGCTTTATACTTGTCAAGTTCTCCCTTTTTATTATACTTAATTCTGTAAACCCATTTGCATCCTATGGGTTTAACATTTGCTAGACAATCAACAAGTTTCCAAGTGTTGTTATCAATTACTGCTTGATATTCTTCAACCATAGCTTGTTTCCACTCTTTATGTTTTACTGCTTCTTTGTATGTGGAAGGTTCAGTAAAATCATTTGCTATCAAGGCAAAGTTGCCTTCACTTCTATGTGCCCTTCCGGTGCCAGTTTTATTCTATTCATCAGGCTTTACATCTTTCAAAAGCTGAACTGCCCATTTCAGAAGTTGGTGCTCACTTGTTTGTGCTTCTGTAAAGTCCCCATCATTGTAAAGAGGATTAATATAAACTGATGTTCGTCGTTCAAGTGAAGAATGTGGAGAATCACTGTCAGAAGAACTGTTGTTGCTTGGAGATGCGGATGATCTGCTTGAAGACCCAGATGATGGTGTTGATGTAGATGGACTGGATGACTCATCTTCAGAGGAAGGAAAATCAATTTCATACCAATTTGGTGAAGTTGGTTGACTTTGCTTTTTATCATTTCTTTTACTTCCCTTAGTTTCTAACTTGTGAAGAAGATTTTCAATTTCTTCAGCACTTTTGCTCTCAGTTTCATCAAAAATGACATCCCTGCTTACAATGAATTTTCCATTGGTCAAAAGATGGTACCATTTCTTCTCATTTGAATAGCCAATCATAGTGCATTTTAAACTACGTGAGTCAAGCTTAGTTTGTTTTTATTTCGGAACTAAGGCATAACAAACTGACCCAAAAACTCTAAGATGTTTAACTCGAGGTTTGAAACCAAACCAAGCTTCATAAGGTGTGATTCCTTATAAAGAAGCAGTTGGAGATCTATTTCTTAAGTAGATAACTGTATGAATTGCTTCTGCCCAATATGTTGGACTTAACCTTTTGAAAGTTAACATGGATCTTGCCATGCCTAACAAAGTGCGATTCATTCTTTCGACTACTCCATTTTGCTGTGGAGTGTAAACACTAGTAAGATGTCGTCTTATGCCATTTTCACTACAATAATTTTTGAATTCATTCGAAGTGAATTCTCCCCCATTATCTATCCTGAGAGTACCTATCTTTTCTTTTACTTCATTTTCAACAAGTTGGCGAAAAATTTTAAACTTATCAAATGCTTCTGACTTGTTCTTCAAAAAGTAAACCCAATTCATTCTGCTGAAATCATCAATGAATAGTAAGAAATATTTGCAACCACCAAATGAAGTTTGTAGTGGACCACAAATATCACTGTGAACTAGTTGTAGCCACCTATTTGCACGCCATGAACTTGTTGGAAAACTTTCTCGATTTTGTTTGCCATAAATGCATGCTTCACATTTTGCATTTTCCCTTTTGAAAGTGGGAATTCCTTTAACCCTTCCTTGTTTCTGCAATTGAGAAAGACTCTCAAAATTAAAATGTCCATATCTTACATGTCATAGTCTTATAGGTAAGATACCTGTAGTCACTGCCCCTGCAAAATCAGAATGCCTTGGAATAACTGTCCCTTTCATCCGTAACAGTTTTCCATCTTCATAACCTGTCATGATTGTTTTCAAGTTCTGTTTCACTGAATTAATCTTCATTAAACCATCTTCCATAATCACCTGATGTCCTGCTTGTCGAATCGTGACTAAAGAGAGCAAATTTTTCTTAAAACTGGGTACATACCATACATTGGAAATCATTTTTTCTCCAATGTCAGGAGAAAAACTTTTACTACTCCTTTTCCATAAGGAGTATGCTTTGTATCGTCAGCAAGAAAAATGGAATTAAGTTGGCATTCTTGAAAATTCCAGAAAAAATCATGTCGACAAGTCATGTGCTGAGTTGCCCCGGAATCCAAGATCCAGGCATCTTCGTAGTCACTTCTAAGATGGGATGAAATTTGTGATGCTGGTGAGGAAGTAAAAGCATATTCTGAGTTATCTTCATCTCGATCATTTGCAAATTGTGCTAAATGCTGCTGAAACTTGGGAATTTTATTAAGTGATGTTCGACAATCTTCAACATAATGGCTAACTTTGTTACATCTTCGACACACAATTTCACTTAAGTCTCTTCCTCTTCCTGAAGATTGTCCTCTGCCTCTGCTTTGACTTCTATTTTGAGATCGCCCTCTACCTTGATTATTATATCCTTGTTCTTGAAAATTGCCTCTTCCTTGTTTGTTTCCTCTACCTTGAAAATTATTTCTTCCTCCTCTGTTAAAATTGTTTCCTCTGTTTTGGCTTCGTCCTCGATTATGGGCTTCTTGATTCTGATTTCCTCTGCCTCTGCCTCAAGAACTATCTCCCGATGACTTACTAGTGTTGGCCTCTGTGAGAAAAAAATCTTCACCAACTTTCTTCTTCTTCCCAAAAGTTTTATCATGTTGACTCGACAGTTCACAAAGCTCATCAAACTTTAGTTTCTCTAATTTCCCAGTTACTTGTAGAGTCTCTACAAAATGCGTATAGGAAGAAGGAAGCCCGACAATTACAATTGTGACCATAAAGCTATCATCAATTGCGGGAAAACCAGCATTAATAATTTCTTGCCTGATATTCTTAAGTCTTGAGAGATATTCAAGAACATCACCGCCTTCAGTTAATTTTTGTTGCAATAATTTTAATTGTAGATCGAATTTCTTTGATTCAGGCTGAGTATCAAAGAGGTCTTTAAAATTTTTCAAAGCAGTCCATGCATCTATAGCATTTTCTATATGGACATACATGTCATCATTCACAGACGATTTAATAAGAGCTAAGGCTTTAGCATTCTTGGTTTCCCATTTTGCTAGTGCAACTGCATCTGTGGGTTTATTTGGCTTAACATCTCCATCGCATATTCCCTGCCATAATTCATTGTAAATGAGTGTGCTTTTGATGATACGATGCCATGATTTATAAGATTTGGTGCCTTCTAGTTTGTCGGAATCAGAAAACAAATTAATCAACTTAGACATTTTAGCGTTGAAGCGTCGCACCAAGAATCAGAACAGAAATGACAAGATAGTCAACAAAACACACCACACAAAAAACACGATCTATCGGGGCTTGGCCTTGACCCTCGAATAGTCGTTTAAAGCAGGAGAAAAATGACTAAGCTTTGCACTTGGCTCTAGTCAATTTCTCAAAAATTACAGGGCGACTTTCAAAATTTTGACTTTTACAATGATGCTCTTGCAAAACTTCGTAAAAAAAAAGTTACCCCCCCTCAAAGTAAATTTACTTTGAGTTACACTTATCCCCTTTAAAAAAAAATTACAATTAAAATCTTCTTATTACTCCAAAAATTTACAAATCACTTTATTTCTCCAAATATTTATAAAATCCTTATTCCACCAATTACATAAAATTATATACTGTATCTCACCAAATTACAGATTACAAACTATATATAATAGAAAAACCTTATCTCCCCAAATTACAAACTATTAAAAAACTTTATAATTCCCCTTATTTCCCCTTTACAAAAAACTTTATTATCTATTTTTCATTACTCTCTTTTCCTTTTTTCTTAAAAACCCCATAAAAAAAAGGTGAGTGTTAAGTGTACTTTAAAAAGTGAATAAATCTACTTTTTAAAGCATATATCATGCCTTTTCAAAAAAGCACATCCTAATTCACGGTGGCTTTTAAAGAATCCATGCAGGCTGGCAACGTTGGCGTTGGTTGGACACGTCTTGCTGGTCGACTGTCTTCTGTTTGTCCACGCAGGGAATCTTCACTAATGCAGCTTTAAACTTCCAGATAAAAAAATTTAAGCCTTTGAATATTTTAGGATGTCCTCCACGCTGGTAACACAGAGTGTTGGCTGGTTGGCTCTCACGCAGGTTTCGCTGGCTGGCTTCGGTAAGTCTTTAGCACAAAATCCTCCGTGGCTGGAATTTATTTTGTTTAATGACATATACAAAAAAGCATCAGAAGACGTTCATTTAAAACACAAACACCAAAATCATAAATTGATTCAAGTACAGAATCATTTTCAACTCATTGAATGGTTAAATGCAGTAGAACGTGGCTCAACAAGCAGTTCAACGCAATTGAAGCTACCTCCACCTGTTTTAAAACTTGTACAAAAATCATTTATTTTGTAAATGAGTACCATAAAAACCGTAACACTCTAGCTGCTCCTTTTGAGTACGATATAGCTGCTGCTGCAAACAAAACTGCAACAATAAAGGTTCTGTGGTGCTGCTGAAATAGAGGTTGCATGAGGAACAAAATCAACTGCGTCCAGAAAATTAATTGCGTACAAAGTAGCTTGTCTACATATCCAATCCTTTGAAGACAATAAATACAGTTCTGAATATGGTATTTTTTTTTTTCGTAAGACATCATTTTAACAATTCTCCTGACAACAAAATAAGGACTTTTTACATGTCGCAACTCCAAATAAAACTTCTGGTGCCATAATCTGATGCGGCCCAGGCCACTCCCAGGCCACTTCTACCAGGATCCTTACACAACTGCTTACACAAGCAATCTTAATGCCTCTGACATTCCCATGCATCTATATATTGGCTGAGCACAAATTAAAGAGAGCGCCTCACCTCAGAGTTCATATAACACAATATTATGAACGGAAATTTCCCATGGATGTAGGCATATATATATGCAACTTTAATTACAAATTTACAGTCAGCAACTATCATTATACATGATCTCTGTGATCTCAGTTTATATTACCAGCACTCACGCACAGACATATAACTAACAGACCGGGTTTATGTTTCTAAGGGAGTCGGTCCTCTCAGCAACAATTCCAGCGTGATGACTTTCTAAAAACTTCGAGTCTCAGCGTTTGAATCTGGAAGCCCCAAATGAGAAGCAAAGTCGGGGAAAATCTATGCGATTTGATGTCCTCTTCGCTTACCGCCACATCAACAGCAAATAACTTACATCATGTCGCTCCCATACATACAATACAAAATTCATTTTCAATAAACATGGTTATATATATATAACCGTTTCCGCTGCGCTAGTAACACATAAATTTATATATGTAAATTACAAACCCGTGTGAAAGTAGCGGAATTTCAAACGCAGCGTGGGAGTGTTGGTAAATCTTCCTCCGGAAATTAACACCTACAATCATGCAATATCGATGCATAGATTCACACAACAGGCGGCCCATCGTCACTGAGAAGGACCGCAAGAAATTTGTGGAATCAGGTTCGCTCTCGGCGGCATAGCTGCGCTTCAATTATAACATTATGCGGTTAATACTAACAACAACCCGGCTTTAGAGGCATACAACGCCAACAAATTTCAAAACATATACTGACCAATAGATATGAACAGCGCCAATACATACGGCCAGTTCCAAGCGTAATAGGATTAGTCTATGCATGTAAAAACTCACATGGTATCTGCAGAGGACGCAATTTACCACGCCTTAACAGTCAATAACTGGACCGATTGCGAAATGGAAAATACTGACCATGGATTTAATATACAGCAGTTTCATGATAAAACTAGAACCATCAGCAGACATGCGATTTCAACATTATATAACCACCAATTTCAGTTACACAGGTCACGTCTATTTCGTTTATAACACAGATCAACCCTTACACAATGTCGCAAACACTATCTTGTGTTCATAAGCAGTAATAAAACAAAGTTTGTCTTTGGCGTCCTTTCACAAAGGATGATCTCGACTTTTTCTTCAAAAAACACAGTCTTCTGTATTAATGGGAGCTCTCTGCTCATCAAAAACAACACACCTAAAAAGACTAACTCTCCCCGAAGAGAAATCTCTTCGTTTATTACCACTTCCTCACATTAACTCTGCTATCAAATTAATTACACAATCTTCTAATTTTAAAAATCTTAACAATAAAATCTCCTACCTATTAGCGCTCTCACACACCCGTTTTAACAAATCTTATCACTAAGTTACTATAATAACTAATTATTTGAGAAATCACCCTCCTCAATAAACTGGATTTGAACAAATCGTGAACAAAATTCACCCTGTCAGGCCACAACATGTGGACACTTTTCCACATTGCTGGCCAGGTCTGATGCTCCTGCATCAGACTCCCGAGGAAGAAAACTGATCTTGTAGTTGTTTGGAGTTGATCCCCATTCTCTGTAGCTCCGCTGATGTCCTCTACTGGTTTCTCTTTCCACTTGGTCAAATACTGATAATGAGCCTGACTCCTGGTTCGCTTTAGCGCTTTCTTTTTCATTTTTCCTGCTTTGGGCTTTTGTCTGTTATGGCGTCTCTTTGTGGGTCTTCTTCTGGCTTTTAGTATAGGTACCTTTCTGCAATACATGACTAAATAACCTGTTTGGAATTCCTTCTTCCGCCTCCTCATATCTGCTCGCTGCTTGTCTTTGCTACTGCATTCCTGCCATCTGCTTTTGACATCTCCCTCAAATATGCTTCTAGGAGTTAGCCAATTCACATCTACTTGGATTTTCTTCAGATTGAGTATTGTTTGCATAACACATGTATTAAGACTTCCATTGATTTGCCCTTTATCCATCAACTCTTCCATTTTTGTTCCAGTTTCGGCATTTTCCTGCATTACCCTGTAGGCTATTTTATTCGGCATACTGACTCCAGGTATTAGATCATTATGGTGGCTAATACTCATGGGTAAAAACTCATACACAACAATATCAGCACAATCATTCAAGAAATTCTGAATTTCTTCAGGTAAATCTTCTATATTTGTAGAAGTTAAAATTACCTTGGGTTTCCCAACACTAGCAAAGTGCATCTCCTTACCCTTCTCATCTTCCCGCAACAAGATCTTCTCATTCATCAATGTAACACTGTTTCCAGGTGCTTCTTTATCAGCTTCAGCTTTCAACGACAGTAGTGTATGCTTGTTCCCATCTTTCTCCAAAGTATAAGTATTTCTTCTGCCATCATGTATGGCATTTCGGTCAAACTACCAGGGCCTCCCTAGCAATATGTGGCAGACATCCATCGGTATTATATCACATAAAATAACATCCTGATAAGTGCCAATCTGAAAGTCAACTTTACATTTTTCAGTCATAAAAATTTGATGGCCTTTCTGGAGCCACGATACTTTATAAGGAGTGGGGTGTACTGTCCTTTCCAACTTCAGCTTATCCACCATCTCTGTAGAAACAAGATTGTCAGTACTACCGCTCTCAATTACCAATTTGCAACACTTACCCTTGGACTTGCATATAGTCCTGAATAAAGTCCTTCTTTGAACTGGTTCTTTGGCTTCCTTAGCTCGTTCCAGTAATACCCTCTTCAGTAATAGGGACTCTCCATCTTTTGGTGGTTCCTCTTTAGCTTCAGGTTGAGGAATCTCCTCCTTGGCTTCTGCAACTTTCACGTTGCGTTGGTTTGCTGATCTCTGATGAGGAAAATCTCATTGTACATGTCCCCATTCACCGCATGAAAAGCACCAGACATCTCTTCCTCAGCCTCTGCCTCTGGGCACAAACCTTCCACGACCAAAATCTCCTCTTTGTGGTGCTCTATTGCTCGCACTCCCTGCCTCATTTTGAGAGTCTTAAACTTTGGATTCAAGTATCCTTCCTTCTTTTGCTGGATTCTTACCTCTGTTTCTCTGGTTTTGTTTGCGCAATAGTTTTTCCTCTGCCTTCAAGGTTTCTTGATAGGCATCCTCAACAGTTTTCAAACTTAACAGGCTAATCTCATCTTGGAACCTCATACCTTGCCCATTAATAACCTGGCTACTTTCTCCAAATCATCTTCTAAATGCCCTGTTCTGAAATTTAACCTGTAAAAATTCTTCAGTATATTCTTTAACAGACATTCCCTTCTGCTTCAAATTTTGCATCTGCTTAAAAAGATTCAAATGATAGTCTTTAGGCAAAAACTTGGCTTTGAGTTTGCTTACCATTTTATCCCACTGCTTGATCTTAGATTTCCCCTTTCGCGTTCTTGATGTCTATAACTCGTCCCACCAGATGGCTGCACGACCCTTCAGTCTAGTGATTGGAAACTTCATCCTCTTATTCTCCTCAACCTCTTCATAATCAAAATACCGATCTATGGATCTGATCCAATCCATGAGCTCCTTGGCATTCAAACTCCCTTCATACATAGGAATTTCTATCTTGGGTCTGCTTCCAACTTTTGCCAGCATCTTGAGGACTTTGGCAGTTTCATTTTCTTCTCCTGTTTCCGCTTCTTCCTCAGATTCTTCTGAACAACTCTCAGTTTTCACATCGGGTGCTCTTCTCTGGGCTGTTTCCATTGTCTCCATTCGTTCACGCAGTCTTCGCACTTCATCTATTAGGACTGCATTTGGTTCTGGTCTTCCTCGACCAATTCCTCACCTTGGTAGCATCTTAGCTGCAACCACCTATATCTTTTGGCTCTAATACCATAAATTGATGCGGCCCAGGCCACTCCCAGGCCATTTCTACCAGGATCCTTACATAACTGCTTACACGAGCAATCTTAATGCCTCTGACATTCCCATGCATCTATATATTGGCTGAGCACAAATTAAAGAGAGCGCCTCACCTCAGAGTTCATATAACACAATATTATGAATGGAAATTTCCCATGGACGCAGGCATATATATATGCAACTTCAATTACAAATTTACAGTCAGCAACTATCATTATACATGCTCTCTGTGATCTCAGTTTATATTACCAGCACTCACGCACAGACATATAACTAACAGACCGGGTTTATGTTTCTATGGGAGTCGGTCCTCTCAGCAACAATTCCAGCATGATGACTTTGTAAAAACTTCGAGTCTCAGCGTTTGAATCTGGAAGCCCCAAATGAGAAGCAAAGTCGGGGAAAATCTATGCGATTTGATGTCCTCTTTGCTTACCGCCACATCAACAGCAAATAACTTACATCATGTCGCTCCCATACATATAATACAGAATTAATTTTCACTAAACATGGTTATATATATATAACCGTTTCCGCTGCGCTAGTAACACATAAATTTATATATGTCAATTACAAACCCGTGTGAAAGTAGCGGAATTTCAAACGCAGCGCGGGAGTGTTGGTAAATCTTCCTCCGGAAATTAACACCTACAATCATGCAATATCGATGCGTAGATGCACACAACAGGCGGCCCATCGTCACTGAGAAGGACCGCAAGAAATTTGTGGAATCAGGTCTGCTCTCGGCGGCATAGCTGCGCTTCAATTATAACATTATGCGGTTAATACTAACAACAACCCAGCTTTAGAGGCATATAACGCCAACAAATTTCAAAACATATACTGACCAATAGATATGAATAGCGCCAATACATACGGCCAGTTCCAAGCGTAATAGGATTAGTCTATGCATGTAAAAACTCACACGGTATCTGCAGAGGACGCAATTTACCACGCCTTAACAGTCAATAACTGGACCGATTGCGAAATGGAAAATACTAACCATGGATTTAATATACAACAGTTTCATGATAAAACTAGAACCATCAGCAGACATGCGATTTCAACATTATATAACCACCAATTTCAATTACACAGGTCACGTCTATTTCGTTTATAACACGGACCAACCCTTACACAATGGCGCAAACACTATTTTTTGTTCATAAGCAGTAATAAAACAGAGTTTAGCTTTGGCGTCCTTTCACAAAGGACGATCTCGGCTTTTTCTTCAAAAGACACAATCTTCTGTATTAATGGGAGCTCTCTGCTCATAAAAAACAACACACCTAAAAAGACTAACTCTCCCCGAAGAGAAATCTCTTCGTTTATTACCACTTCCTCACATTAACTCCGCTAACAAATTAATTACACAATCTTCTAATTTTAAAAATCTTAACAATAAAATCTCCTACCTATTAGTGCTCTCACACACCTGTTTTAACAAATCTTATCACTAAGTTACTATAATAACTAATTATTTGAGAAATCGCCCTCCTCAATAAACTAGATTTGAACAAATCGTGAACGAAATTCACCCTGTCAGGCAACAACATGTGGACAATTTTCCACATTGCTGGCCAGGTCCGATGCTCCTGCATCATAATCTGAATAAAGGACTGTTGCCAGAAATGAATTATAGAATGCCAATGCCCGATTCTTTCTTGACAAATCGTAATACATAAGGCAAGAGTACGTCTGAAGTAAATTCAAAAACCAGGGGGAAAAATGACCACCATCAAATGCGATAACAGTCTAAATCCAATATGCAATGAGATCAACATAAAGATTTTGAGGAATTGACGTCAGCAATATTACTGTTAAGGATTGTAGAAAATGGCCCAAATAGATCTCACCCATAAATGTGGCCCATTTTGGAGCGCTTTCAATATTACATTCAATAAAAAATACTATCCAACTTTGCATCAAATTTTAGCATGGGCGTATGTTCCAACATCCAAGAATTAACCAAATCAATTTGCAGATTAGCAAAAAAAAAAAAATTTTTGTTTGTTGAACACAAAACTGGCCAAGTTCATACCAGTGATTTGTTGATCAATTCAAGGGAGTCTTCCACAAACTTGTAGAGATAGAATCTCCTCTTCACATCCACCGCAGCATTAGTGGAGCTCTGATACCACAATAATGGCAGAAGTGTCCTCAGACACATAATTTTATTAGTCAGAAAAAATAATTACATAATTGATTTTGCAAGAGTTTACACCCGAACAACCAAACACTCTTGCAATGAGCTATTTA